>QRFJ01000023.1:1970874-2148902 GCA_006176705.1 Cocos nucifera | reverse complement strand
TGCCACGTGTTAACCCCCTATGTTCGGTGCATTAAGATAAAATATCAAATCATCGCACCAAACTTAAGAGTGGGGGGGTAACCATTGGAAGATGTTACTCCACTGCCCAGCTCACCAGCATTATGGCCAACTGATCACCGATTTCTGATGGACATCCATCGACACAACGATGGAAATGCCGATGCATTACCATCCGATGGACGTGCAGTTCAACAAAACCAACTAACCATCGGTCAGAAATCATTTGGACAGCTATCAACCGTCCTTCCTCGAGCTATTCGATTGATTATTGTTCGATCTCAAGTCTTTCGACTGACCGACGATCGATCGGTAGAGAGTCAACTAGCCAATCGATCGATAATCGATCGGTCCTAATCAACTAACTGACAGTCGATCGGTACAAAATTAGCTGATCGATCGATGATCGATCGATCCTAAATCAATCGACTGATTGATGAAAGCTCTTCAAACAATCCATTCGGCTTTCGATTAGCCCTACAAAACTGCTCTCGAGAAGAGAGGACAACAGTAATTAGTGAGTATTTTAAATTATTTATCCATGATCACACTATACCAAAAAAAGAACCCACGTGCTCAGCGGTTATCACTCCGATACCTATAAAAGAAAGATAACCTGATCAGTTTAAGCGATCTAATCTCTTTTAGAGCAACTTCTATCATTTTGCTCTCTGATTCCTATTCGACCAGTCTACTCTACTAATTTAAACATCAAAGGATCCCCACTGGAGCCAACTTCGGTCAGTGCAGACTTATCTTACAGGTTTTTCGGCATTCAATCATAGGTGCAGGTGGATTGACCATAATAGTTTTAAATAGTAAACTATTTTGGCAATATCATGATCGAGGTTGAAAGCCCATGAATGAAGAACAACTAGTTTGTTTTATGATTATAGAGGTAAGGACATCACCAGCCCACTTTCCTTACTACACTTTTATGGTCCACACCTACAAAATATCTTACAGATCCAATGCGCCTAAAAATATGAAGCATGGGCAGCTGTGGCTGTGTTACCTTTTCTTTCAACCATGATGGAGGGGATATTGGCTTCTTTTCCTTTTACTAGAATTTATATCCTTCAAGGCTTATTGGCTTTCTAAGAGAAAAAAATTAGTTAGTATTTTAATCCAGCTCAAAATTGTGGAACAGAGGCAGTTAAAGATACCTCATGAGAGAGAGAGAGAGAGAGAGAGAGAGAGAGAGAGAGAGAGAGAGAGAGAGAGAGAGAGAGAATTCCATTCCCATTTCATATAAACATCCTGCATTATTCCCCCAAAAGCATCAATGTTTCTCAACATCCTCATGTATAAGGTTTTGTTTACTTCGGCGTAGACCCATATTAGGTATCATCTCGAACCTCACAATTTTATCCTATATAAAAGGCATTTTGCTGGAGGAGAGAAGATCCTATTCCATATAAATCAAAGTTTTTCTTAACTTATAATCAATGTGAAACTAAAAATACTATTCTCTTACAACAGAAGTGATTTGTGAACATGCCCAGAGATACAACCTACTTATATAATTAAGTACTTGGTTTTTATATGTTCAAAAGAATTAATTGGATATCAGAACAGACCTTCCTATGGCTCGGTTTGCTGGCTTAATCCTTCTTAATTAAGGGCAAAACATGCTTCAAGTGACCATGTTTTCTGACAAAAGCTCTAATTAACATTCCTTCTAAGATATTTATGTTTGGCCTACTAAAGCATTCAAATACTCCCCCTGCCACGTCATCCAGGAAAGGAGCAAAGACCATATGTCTTAATCCTACTTCTTCTTGGTCCAAGCATTATGTAATTTGAAGCAAGTATTTATTCTTTCGATATTCTTGCATATCTTTCTAGAAAAAATAACTTTACTTATTTAGCAAAGTTATTTTACCCAATAATTTTACCAAAATAATATTCATTTTAAAAAAAAAATTATGAAAATAATGTTTCTTTCAAATTATTTACTAAAGTATTGCTCAACTTAAAATCGTTCTTTGAAAAAATGATTTTATGTGCTAATTCACTTAAAGACATACTACTCGAAGGAAGCAGGATGCCACGTAGACAATTACCCTATCATAGGGTGCCTCTATAAGTTGCCCTATGATAGAGTGACTCTATAAGTCATCTTTTCAAAGGGCATCTCTATAAGTCGTCCCTTGAAAGAATGACTTCGATATGCTATCTCGATACAACATCAGCTGACATGATTGCAGCTTAGCACATATTAATTTGGGGAAGATTCATCCTACTACTAAGTAGGAGTGAAGTTTCTCTTTTTTTTTTTAAAATTGAAGAGGAAGAGGAAAAGAGTGAAAGCTAACATGGGTTGAGTTCTTTCTTTGGGAGAAGACCTAAGGTGTGGTCTCAGTGCTGGCGAGACGATACTCTTGCATGATCCAATCAGTCATGGACCCTCTTGGAGGCTTCCTATGATAAAAGACTAGAACCTTCTTCATCCCCACCACTTGGTTGCTACTCGAAGCTACAATTGCCTTATCCTTCCCTATTGCCTTCCAGTAACTGCACTCGGTCGCATGGTTCGATCGATTACCATTTTGATACTTGGCCTCTCTAAGGCAGAAAAAACACCACTCTTGCTTGCACCCAACTAAACAATAAGAAAGAGAGAAGGAAAGCTACAAAAAAAAAAAAGTATGGCTAGTTTAATTCTAAGCCACTCACTTCTTATGGACATTATACAAGCTATAAAACCTGATTGAACGAGTGAATATGACTATTTCATTTGCATCTGCTATCATGAAAGCATCGACCCTATAAGACAACTAACCAGCCCATGTGCCAAGATGAAAAGCTAGGATAAAGACGAAGAATTATCATAGTTGATCATTGCGGTAATAATAAATATAGGATATGCAATCAGACTAAAAAAATTATAATATTAATTTTAAAATAATGTAAATCAGTAGTTATTCATTGTAATATTTGTTACAAAAAAAAATACAGATCGTATAACTATCAAGAGATGTATATGCTAAGATACTATGGTCTCCTATGCGTCCACCTCTCATAAACGTGCATTATCTCTGGCTGACGGTAGGATGACTCTGGTACAGTATCGATCGGTGCAGAGGAAGATGCTGTCGTACTGGGCCTATCAACATGTGCACGACGTTTAGATGGCTCTCTAGGCTCAGTCATCCTCTGTGATCGGGATGCATCATCTACAGGAAAGTTGAAGTCGAAGAAGTCATGTAATGAGGTACTCGGATCATCCATCGATGGTGCAGGCATAGTGTCAAGTTGTCTATCCTCCGAGACAACTTGCATAGTATCGATAAAGCCATCTATAATATCGGCAAGTGCTCAGTTCTTGCACTCAATAGTGATCGAATGAAAGCCGCACCTCACTTGGTGGTATAGTATCATGATTCTCTAAAATTATGAGATTTAAGATGAAAAATAAATATAATTTAATAAGTATAAATATAAAGTACGATATAATAACATGAGATGAAAAAATAAAATAAAATAAAAAAATAAAATATACTTATGACAACATCCATCATGCTGTCTGAAGGATGGAACCTCATCTTTGACCGCTCAATTGTAACTAACGCAATGAAACATCTAATGATGCTCCCATACCATACGAGATATGGATTATAATAATTCATCGATCCTAGGTGGATAGGTGGAGCAGCTACAACCAAATCCTTCCATTGCTCCCATGCCTTAATATACTCCCGATGCTCTCAGGCCCAATCATGTCGATGCTATCCTCATCGATCGAGAGTGTGGAGCTTGTCTCGAGTATTGCATGATGGAAGAATGTTCTGATGCATACCGCACTATCGCATCATGCACTCTAGATAATAGATCTCTATGATGTTAAAGCAGATGAGAGGTGTGGATGTCTCCATACATGCTGATTCGATCGGTATACCTTAGGCAATATAGCTAATATCTCGGATGTGTAAGGCACTCATATCATCTAATCATCATGTTGTTGGTCCAGCTGATTCCTATAATATATAACTATGTGCAGTATAGGATTGCTAGCACTTATCAATCGAGTCCTTCATCTATCAAAAATAAAGTCAATATTAATTTTGATAAAATATATAGTCATTTATTATAGAAAGATTAGTGCTACTGGTTACATACCTGCATCCCAATATATGAATCAAACTGGTCGTGCTATATCCCATCAAATGGATCCTGAATAGCAACATCATGGACATCTAATGGCTCATGTCTTGCAATAGCCATTACAAGAATTCTGACTATTAGTGATGGCATACCGTCACTAATAATCTTATTATCATTAATACCATCGTAAAAATTAATCTAAAAAATTCTTATCGCTAATTATCATTACTAGAGACGACATTAACGATAAAAATATTATCGCTAAAAATTTTAATTTTTATTAATTAAACTGATAAAAATTTATTAGTAATGGTATTTTTATCGCTAATGCCGTCACTAATAATTTTTAATTTTTTTTATAAAAAACTTAAAAAACTATTAGCGACAATAATTTTATCGCTAATGCCATCGCTAATACCTTTTTTATTTTTTTAAACTCTAAAAAATTATTAGCGATGGTAATCTGCCATCGCTAATGCCATCACTAATAGTTTTTAAATTTTTTTAAAAAATATATTTAAATAATTTAACAAAATGACGTACTCCGCATAATCTGCCTACATAGTTCAAAAATATATTAGTTCTAATATACATTTCAGATTCTATAATAACTTAATAAATATAGTTTGAAATTCTTATCATGATATACCATGATCTAGAATCTAAATAATTATCGATCCTTCTAAACTTGTGTGTGGCCTCCCACAACTACAGCTAGCTTGGTGGATAATTCAGTTGCCATATCTACAATAAGTAAATAATAAAATTAAATTAATTAAAGCATACATATAAGAATTTTTATAGTACAAGTGAAAAATTTTGGTATGAATTTTTTAACAGTCTATCAGCCACAACATGTATGTCGATGGAGCCACCCATGTGCCTGATCGGATCCTACTGGACAGCCTGATTCTACTAGTCTCTCTGCCATCTACTAGTATATTTTTCGCTACTCAACTGGAGCACATAGAATAATGATGTATCAAAATTATATATAAATTAAAAAAATCAAATAATGTTCTCCTCGTCCTCCTGCTCATCTCTAATAGCTGGTGAATGAGAGCTGAATATCTTAGCATCCTGAAATAAAAAAAATAAAATATTATTCATAAATTTTGATACAGAGATGTATCTTTCGATATGGAGGTATATCTTTCAATATCCTCCTTCGATTCTCGAATAGATTATTCCTACATATTTCATTCGATGATACGGAATTATAGATACCTTTGGTCAATCAATTGGATGATTAGATTAAATTTTTAGCTCCTAAATTTTTTTTCTGACTCAAGGTTAATCTAAATATGTGAAGCTTCTAAATATGAAAATTTAAAATAAGTAAAAGAGTTTACTAATAGAATTATCTGATGTGATAACTGAAACAGTGAGCTCAACTGGTCACACAGTCACAGATCCTAATATATGACATAAAATATTATTTTAGAAACTTATACATTGATCAATTTTTTCATAACTCTTTTCTTTGCTTATACTGAAAATCAAAAAATAAATATTTCATTTTCATGTTATAAACTTACATACATATCATAACTAAATAAAATAATTATTATAGTAAAAAAATAAGTTGCTTAATATTAAATTATTTGATATGCATTTTTTTTCGATGATGATACTATCTTATCTCTATACAAAGAAAGAGAAGTTAGTTTTTTTTAAAAAAAATAATGAGAGAATACAAAATATAATGAATGATTAAACAAACCAAAAAAAAGATGGATGAAATGAAATTCACTATAAGAAAATAAAATTTTAGTGATAAAAAAATCAATTGCTAAAAATTAAAAATTAGTCGCTAATAATTTAGTGGCCAATTTTATGATTGAATATTATCAACTTATGATTTATCAATTATCAATGTACCATTACTTATTAATTATTGATTTTTAATATAAAAAATTACCAATCAATAAATTCAATAGATCTTGAATTTAATTAAATATAATATAATAAACTAACAATGAATCGATAATAATTATTTTAATATATTTTATCAAAAATAGATAATTAAAAATGGATAAAATTATAAAAAAAATCAAAAAACCAAATTCAACTGAATCAAAATTCTCAGTTTGATTTTGATTCAATTCCTTTCTTATTTGGATCGATTTTTTATTTTTATTTTTTTATTATTTAATTTTTGGATTGGGTCGGTTCAGATTGGTTAAAATCGAATAAATAGCCTGAGTCCAAATACAAAATACGCTTAACAAAAAAAAATTCATAGATTTACCTTTTCATTGGAGGAGGGTGATGGGTTGGGGGAGGGAAGTTCTAGGACAAGTTCAGGAAAGACCGACAGAGCAATGAGGGATGCACCGTGGATTAGGAGCAAGGAGGGGGCCACGAGTCATCATGTGGGGGGTGACTGGCAACAGGAGGGAGAGCTCCGATGGTGTTAGGATGGAGGAAAGGAGGAGAGAGAGGGCTTCGATGGTGGTGGGAGGGAAGGCTTCGATGGAGAGGGAGGGCTTCGATGGTGATGGGATGAAGAAGAGGGAGGGCTCCGGTGGTGGCGAGATGGAGGAGAGGAAGGCTCCAGTGATGGTAGGATGGAGGAGAGGGAGGGCTCTGATAGTGTCGATGGTGATGGGATGGAGGAGAGGGAGGGCTCCGACAGTGTCATGATGGAGGAGAGGGAGGACTCTGATGGTATCGGAATGGAGGAAAGGAGGGGGAGGGAGGACTCCGACAGTGGCAGGATGGAGGAAGGAAGGAGGGAAAGGGCTCCGATGATGGTAGGATGGTGGAGAGGGAGGGCTTCGATGATGTCGGGATGGAGGAAAGGAGGGGAGGGAGGGCTCTGACGGTGGCGGGATGGAGGAAGGGAGGAGAGGGAAGGCTCCGATGGTGGTAGGAGTGAAATTTTTTCTTCCTTGATTCGAGTCGATGTGGGGATGGGGTCGGTGGGGTCGGAGTGGCCGCGGGATGCCGGAGGAATGGGGTAGGGAGGGAGGAAAGGAGGGTTAGGGAGTGAGGGGGGTTTGGATGCTGGTGAGAGGAGGATGAGGGGTGGAAATGAAAGAGAATGAGTGTGAGAGCAAAATTTTTTTTCTCAGTTATTTTGATATTGCAGACTATTAGCGACGGCAAACTTGCCATTGCTAATGCTGTCGATAAAAGCATCAGCGACAGACTTCATACTAAAAAAAATCCATCACTAATACTTTTATCAGATAATTAAATTTTTTCATAATTTTTATTAGCGACGACCGTCGGTAAAAAAATTAATATTAATATTTTTTTATTTTTTTCTAAATATGATATAATTTTAAAATTTAAAGACCATCTTCATCGTTCATTATCTAAATAATTATCATTAGAGTATTATTACAAAAGACCGCCTTGATCCGATAGCCCTAGCTATGTCGATCAATAAAATTTAATTTTAATGGCTATAAATGACCGCTTAATGATTTGATAGATAGAAATCATCGATGGATCCAAAAATTTACAACAATAATCTCGATGATATTTATAGTATACTATCAAAATTTTACTTTAATCGGACATCACTATCATAATCAATTTAGCATAGGATGATTTTGACCGTTAAATAAAAATAAATGATCAATAGACCAAACAGCATCGATTAAAGAGATTTTATAAATAAATAATCTTTGCTACTATTTTAATCATTATACGATAATGATCATAAAATCCAAACTGTACATATATGAACTATCTATGTTAAGCAGATCTTACAAAAGTATAAGTATATTACTTGAGGACTTTAAGAATGAGTATCAAGAGATATATTATTTTGGATCGTTCATATATGCACGGTTTGGATTTTATGATCGCCATCATATAAATGATTAAAGTAGTAGCAAAAATCATTTGTCCAAAAAATTATCTTGATTGGACGTCACTTGGCCTTTTGATCACTCATTTTTTATTTAACGATCGAAATAATTCTATGCTAAATTGACCATGATAATGATGTTCAATTGAAGTAAAATTTTGATAGTATCTTATAATTATCATCAAGATCATTATTATAAGTTTTCAAATTCATTGGTAGTCTTTATCTATCAGATCATTAAGTAGTCGTTCATGATCGTCGAAATTAAATCTTATTGATCGACATAGCTAGAGCTATCGGATCAAGATAATTTTTTGTGATGATACTCTAATAATAATTATTTAGATAATGAATGGTAAAGATAAACTTTAAATTCTAAAATTATACCATATTCAAAAAAAATAGAAAAAAAATATTTTTTACGATGGTAACTCCATTAAAAATAGTGCCATCGTTAATGATTATTAGCAACGACAACTCTGGTCACTAATACTTTTTTTATTATTGCTAATAAATTTAATAAATAAATTTTTTTATGATGATAATTTTCATCACTAATATGTCGTTACTAATGCTAATAATTATGATAAATAATTTTTTTATTATTTATGATGGCTATTTTTGTCGCTAATAATGCCATCACTAAAAAATATTAGTGCCTGTATTTTTCATCTTTAATACTTCTTGTGCCGTCGCTAACAAATTTAATAAATTAATTTTTTTTTTTTTGTGATGAGGATTTCTGCTGCTAATATCGCCATCGCTAATAATCATTAACGTTAGCTTTCATCATCGCTAATATTCTTTATATCGTCGCTAATAATTATAATAAATAAAAAAATTATTTTTTGATGGCTTATTTTTTGACCACTAATGTCATCGATAAAAAGCATTATTAAAGTTATTTAGTGGTATTAGCGACGTCAAATGCCGTCACTAATAATGATTTTCCATCGCTAATAATTCTATAATCAAATTTTAAAAAATAAAATTATTTTAGTATTAGCAATGATCTTTTGGCATCGTTAATAATATTAGAATTAATATAAAAAAATTAAGTTTTACTAGTGACGCACCTTGCCATCACTAAAAGCCAAACTTACCATCGCTAATGATTTTTTTAGTTTTTACAATGGCAGATTATTTGGTTGTTATATGCCATTAGTAAAATATTATTAGCGTCGTTATATGCCATCAGTAAAATATTATTAGCGACAGTAAAATACCATCGCTAATAAATATCTACCATCACTAATAATAATAAAATCAAATAAAAAAATAAAATTATTTTTTATTAGCGATGATAAAATATCATCATTAATAATTATCTACCATCGATAATAATAATAAAATTTAATTAAAAAAATAAAATTATTTAGTATTAGTGATGGCTATTTGCTGTCGCTAGTACTATATATTTCTAATAACTATAGTGACGGCATTGTCGTTGCCACTGCTATCACTAATAACTATTAGCGATTGATAGACTTCCATCGCTAAAGCTATCGGTAAAAAGGATTATTAACGATGACAAAATTGCCATCTCTAATACCCATTATTAGCGATAAAAATATCATTGCTAATGTCCGTCGCTAATACTCTATTTTCTTATAGTAAGCATCTTTCGATACTGGCTGGTGAGCTCCTACATCGGAGAGTATCCTATCTTGTCGTTCGACGTGCAAACGCTCCCATATTCAAAGTTGTAACAATACCAATAGCCTATCTATCTTACGGGCATCTGTCCTGGTGATCCTACACAGCTCGCGATATAGGAATACTAAAACTGCACTACCCTAACTCAACTGCCTACATGCATGGAGATCACGTAGTAGAGATAAGTATAGCAGCTACATGTGGGATCCAGACTTATCGATGAACAAATGACCACCGATAAGATATAAAATAAATGCTCGAGCATGCCGCTGCACAATCTCATCATTTGCATCATCAGACAATGCTGGAACATGTGCTGAAGTCATTGAAGCCTCAAAGAAGACCCGACAACATCATCTCTGGTGGTATAATCTCGAATAACTCCTCGCAAAAATCTGGCCAGATGATGCATGTAGTACCAATGATGGCAGGCCCATGCACTCATAATCCAAGAAGAATGGCAACATCCTGTAATGTGATCGTCGCCTTTTTGACATGCAAATGAAAAGGGTGAGTCTCCTGACGTCATCACTCTACCATGGCTGTGATGAGGGTCCAGTCAAGCTGTATATTGCAGACTCTATATACTCCATAAAAATCCGACATATGAAGATATTGCACGATCCTATCATATGACCACCAGGCACGCATCACTATAGATCCTCTGTAACTACAACGTAAGGGCCTCAGGTCCTCCCCAAATTTATACAATTACTCCTATGTTGGGTCTGGAGATACAATATTGTAGGATCCATCGATCCCAGGTGCACATCAAAATCACAACCAGCCATATTATATCTATTGATCTCATAAATTTAATATATTTATTAATCATCAAAAAATTTGAGGGGTATGAAAAAAACATAGCATATTCATTTTACTAATATCTTCAAACATTTACATGATATGATTACATAACAAAATAGTAAAAAAAAATACAATCTTTACATAAAGAAAGTCTATAAGTTACATGAAAAAAATGATAAAACAATACCATTGGGGGCATCTGCGTTGGTTGTGACCTATCTACTTGCACAATCTATAATAAACCATATTTTGGCTCTCCATTGCGTCTATATCATTTCGGATCCTCTTCGATTATGCTTGCCTCTTGCCAAGTCGTCTTGTAGATGGATTCGGTATAAGTTTAAGTGTAATCCATGCAGGTCAATAATGAAGACTCTCTGGAGGATAGAAAGTAGGTGCATAGGATTGCTCATAATGAGCAATAGTATAATAGTCATCAACAAATTATTTCCAATCTAGATTCTCACTGGCACATACAACGAACAAATGGAAGCATGGATAATGTAGTAACTGTTACTTCCGATATGTGCATGTGTCTGCCCCTAAGTTGATTGTTTGTGTATGATTAGATTCATCGGGGCTATAATACCTGCATCTCAACTGAACCTCATGAAATCTGGTTGATTATTATACTTAATCACACCATGATCTCTAGACTTTAGCAGGCATCCATTTAACTTACGTATAATTTTATCAATGAACATTCTACCAGCCTCCTTTCTCCGTATTGCTATTGCATATCACATATTAAACCACTTCGATAAATGTTCAAAAGAAAGACGAACAAGTGCGGTAATTGATAATGAGCATGCCCCTTCAACACCTTATTGAAGCTTTGGGATAGATTCATATTCATTATTCCATTCCTGCATCCACCCGTATTATGTGCTAGTGATCATTTACTCAGATCATCAAGTGAACTTCTTTGAACATATGAACATATGTTTACCAGGAGAAAGTACTTAACATTTAACATAACTTACATGATAAATGCATCCTATCAAAAACTAATAGATAAAGTTAGGTCTTGTCCCATTTAGGAATTGCATTAATTCTATGGATAAACATAGTAATCAAACGATACGCAATGGAGCTGACAGCATTTTTTTCTTAGTTCTCCTCACACGGTTGAAGATATGTGAGGAGAACTAAAGAAAAATATTGTCTAAAATTTTTTTCGAATCCTCCGCATATCATTTGATTACTGTAATTATTCATAGAATTAATTATAATTTTTAAACTATTCAAACTAAATAATTAATTGACTAATATATATAATTCTTTCATCCATATAAAAATATATAAATATACGGATGCGATAGAATATGTATATTAATCAAAAGATGAGTCCATGGTTCTGTATAATGCAAAATTTTCAAAAATAAGTGACTGAATATAAAAAAAATAGAACATAAAGTAGCATCACGACTGGGACCAAAAGAAGATAATAGTGACATGACTTAGATTCATTTTGTTAAAAATTTTTGTGAGAAGTAACTACATGAAAATATAAACATATATTTACTAGGGATAAATACTTAATATTTAACATGACTTACATGATAAATGTATCATACCAAAAACTAATAGGTAAAATTAGGTCTTATCCCATTTAGGAATTACATTGATTCTATAGGTTAACACAGTAATCAAACGATACGCAATAGAGGCTAAAAGAAATTTTAGCAGCATTTTTTCTTAGTTCTTCTCACACATCCACACAGCTGAAGATGTGTGAGGAGAACTAAAGAAAAATGCTATCCAAAATTTTTTTCAAATCCCATGCGTATCATTTGATTACTGTGATTATTCATAGAATTAATTATAATTTTTCAACTGTTCAAACTGGACAATCAATTGACTAATATATATAATTCTTCCATTCATACAAAAATATATAAATATATGGATACGATAGAATATGTATATTAATCAAAAGATGAGTCTATGTTTTATGCAATTTAAAATTTTTAAAAATAAATGACTGAATATGAAAAAATAGAACTTATACATGTCCTAAAATATAACATGAAATTGCAATCAAGTGCTAAAAAAAAAAGAAAATACTATAATTACCCATAGAGTTAAATCTCACACTACAATCATTACTTTGAAAGGATATTTGTTTAGGTTGACATCATTTGTGCACTGGCAAAATATTGGGTTTCTATACAAGACCAAAGAACCAAATAACCATTTTGGTTAGTCTTTTTAGATATTTTAGAACTCATGTAGGTGTGTGTATATGTATGTATATGAATGAGTGGCAAGCAAACAATGATTTAGGTGATGGAGGTGAAGAACCGGAGGTATTCAGTGTTTGGTGGAGCTTAGTCGGCAAGTAGTACTTCTACCAATGGTGATGGTGGTCAAGGAGGTGGCATGGGAGATGAAAGAAAGTGTTGCCATGGCCAGCAAGATATATACCTTATGGAAAGGTAAAGCCAGCTTTGAGGAATTAGAATGTATGTATTAAATTATAAACCATTCTAATTACTAAGGCATAACAACATCTCTTAAATGTCTGATTCTTATCTCTCTCTCATGAAAATGATAGTCTCCACTTTAATGAAACCAATACTTCTATCAAATGAACATCGCTTGGATCAACAATTTCTCTTAATGTAGTTAGTCTTCTTTGTATTCTATCATTGTGTTTTATTCTATGATATCATTTTTTTTTTCCCATCATCCTATATGGTCATAGTGAGGTAGCCCTACCATGAATGATCAACACCCGTAAAAATGGTTCCTAAATGGTTTTAGCAATGTGGGAGTAAGTAGAGAGCCAGCTATGAGGAATTAAAATGTTTAGAATTTGGAGCCAAGGATAGGACGAGCCTACCTTTCTGCAATAGGGCCGACAGTAATAGTGAGGCACGTCATGGATCGAGAGCAAGAGGGAGGGAGAGGGGGGGTCTTGCGCCAGGGACCAAGAGAGAGAGGGAGGCGGAGGGGGGGCAGGTCTCATGCCAAACCGAGAGGGAGAGGGCAGGGGAGGGGGAGGTCTCACACCGGGGATCGAGTGGGAGAGGGATGGGGAGCTGGGGGGTGGGGGGCTCATGGGAGAGATATGTGACGGGGTGGGGGATTTAGGTTTTATATTTAACTCACGTAAGTTACTCTATAATAGCACGACTCAGAGAGCCACTCTATCGGTAGAGCAAAAAGTCATCTTTTGAAAGGATGATTTATTCGTACCACCACACCATTCCTTTGTGTTGAGTCACTAAGAAAAAGTGCATAAAGTTATCTTTTGAAAGGACAACTTTAATTCGAGCAATACCCCTATAAATAGTCTGAAATGGATATTATTTTCATAAATATTTTTAAAATAAGCATTATTTTGATAAATCTACCTACTTTACCCTCTTGTCCCTCAAAGAATTTTATATATACATTCTCCAAGGTACTTAATTTATTACTTCTGTTAAAAAAAAAAATGAAAACTACTTGTACACCATTGAAATCAAATTTCAAAATATACACCTTAAAATTTTTAAAGTTTGTATCATGGTAAGCAAGATAGTTAATCTACAAGTTGGATTATTTGTTAGCAGGACAAACTAGGCTAATGATGACAACATTATCACATCATGATATAAGTAGTGGCCTATTGAAATGATATGTTTTCATATTTTACTTTTTGAAAGATTATTAAAAAAATAATCACAGTTTTAATGGCGCATATAACTATCCTTTTTTGGTTCTTGTGAGCGGTGATAATCCTCAAACCAGGATTGGTTGGGTTGGACCTTACTTTTAAGTAACAAAATCAAGTTTTTGGGCCCTGGTTTGGATACGATTCGGCCTCTTTCACTTCCTTTTGATAGAGATGGACAATTGCAGCGTCTCTATTCTAACCTGATTACTTGGACTCCAAGTAAAAACTCTTGGTTTTCCATGTCAAATGAGTTATCCAGGTTCATTTGATTCTTAAAGCAAGTATATTGCAAGCCCAATGTTAAATTATGTTTTGAAGGATGAGAAATTCTTTGGGCAATTTCTATTTAAAATTTTGATTGACGAAAATGCCCCTCCACTTCTAAAAAATTATAACATCCATAATATCCTACTATCAAATTATGATATTATGCATACATGATGTTATAAAGAAGGGAGGGATATTCTTGTTCTTTAAAAATTTCATAAATTTTTAAAGATGAAAATGCCCTTCTATTTTTATGATTTTTGGAAGAAAAATTATAACAGGATATCATAATATGGCCCTAGGATGTCATAATTTTTTCAGAAGAAGAGAGATATTTTTGTCATTCAAAATTTCAAACAAAAAGATAGAACTACAGGCATTAAATGTGTATTAGAAAATGATGGCTACGTAGTCCAATATAATTAGATGGTGCACTCCACGTCAATTTTATTACACCGCATGAGCTGCACAAAGTGTTTCTCTTTGAAGGATTATGACAACTTGAGTCTGCTTTATGGAAGGTTGAGCCCATTGAATTAGTGGGCTAGCACCTAGGTTGGTGAAAATTGAAATCAATTATGAAAATGGTAAGGCAATGGAAGAAGCATAAATCAATGATCCACACTTTCTTTTGTTTTTCCTTTTCTTTTTCTTCAAGGCAGACTACTAATTTGAAATTTTCATTAGACTTGTTGGATGGTTATTCATTATCCAGGCTGAAGACATGGATTGACGGGAAGATGAATGAAAAAATATGTAGAACTAGGATAGTAACATCGTCGGATGTAGGATCGGCACAATAACATCATCAGAGGTAGACATATTTAGAAAAAGATAGATTTCTTCCAAACCAACAGTGGGTTATGTGCATAACCTGATTCTTCTAACTTCGACCAATTCTTATCCTAGCATCTGATCCAACCATCATCAGCCAATTCCAATCTCTATGACAACTGGTGACTGGGAAAACCAATTTCAAACTCCAGTGATAGGTATACTTTGGGTATCCCAACCCCCACTCTAACCAACATCATAGGCCCAACTCCTAGCTTTGGCATGTGCACCAGTTAGTCTACTCCTAAATATTCTCAATTAAAACTAGCCGATTCTATCCATACCTTCAATTCAAATTCAAAAGTGCCTGCTACGCTCCAGCTAGCTTTAAAATAGATAAGACAAGTGTAATCGCCTAAGCCTAAGTGTTAGATATATGTGCCCTAGAAGCCAGAATTGGCTGACACTTGTAATACACTTCTAGGGGCAAAATTGTAATTTTGACTACAATCAATAAAATGGGTTATTTTCTATCACATATGTGTATTTAGTGTCTGTGATACATCCTTTGAGTTAATGGTAATGATAATTCATATTTTCAAGAGTTGAAAATTTAAGACATGAATAATCATTATTAACTCATAAAATGCTCCCGACCATAGGATCATCACGAGGATGGTGATTGATCCGGAAGGTTGGTGTACAATCGCTTCTCTTTAGTAGATGAGTCTTGAGTCTACGGTGTGGAGACACCGGAGCGAGAGTACAGGTACTCGTTAGAGAACGAGGGCACTGAGCGTGACCACCTCGAGTAGTCATTAGGAAGTCTACCTTCTCGTCAATGACTGACTCGATGCTGCAGTAGTGTGTCTGGTTCTTTGACCTGAGATGCATCGGCAGTTCACCTTGAGGGTGTTATAGTTTGACTACACCATTACTCGGTCTCCTAGCCATATGGAACCCTGAGGTGTATGTTGGCTATAGCATGTTCATTGTAGGAACTGGATTGCATCAAGATGGAATCTATCTACCTCGGTGGTAGAGGAGCAGCCCTATGATGATCATGAGAATCAAGTCCAGAAGTCCATGGCCATGGCAGAGTGAAATAATAGAAAGAGTTTCTATTTAGATTTTCACATTGGACTCGAATCGAATGATTACATCATATGACAGAGACTAGGGTTTGACGAGTTCACCTTAACCCTAATCTGATCGGGGCTCAAGATAGAAGAACTTAATCACACAGGTAGCTGCACCAAGAGGTTCGCATTCAGCTCTGATGGTTGCCACCATATACTGCTAGGTGTCACTGGTGGATTTTGGGAGCAATTAGAATGATTTAGATGATCGATCATTCTAGCTGTTCGAATCAGAAGAGTTCTGATCCATCGAAAGGAGTTTCGATGATGTCGATGATAGAGATCATGACATATCCCATTACCATACAGAACTGAACCTAACTGGGTCACACAAACAAGGGTTTGAATCTGGTGATCATCAATTGAACTGATCTAGTTCAATTGATCTGAATGAGATTCAATTAGGTTCAAGAAAATCGTGCTAGCACTCGATTGAACCTAACGTTCTTCTTTTACTATCATAAATAAGTTGTCCTGACTGAGCCAAAGGAGTTTGTGCTCAATCAGAGGCCTTCATATTGGTCTGACTGGAGGTTGTCCAAGTCAGAAAAGGTTGTCTTATTTTGTAAGACATTACCTGCCATTTTTGGTCACCTGCCATTTCTTGTTCTTTGACTTTGGTCAAAAGTCTACCTTTGACTGGTCAAACGTTGACCATTGACACTTTGACTTTTGACCACATGTCATGCACCTATTGGAGAGCTGGTGGGGGCCTGTCCCCCTGCCAGAACCTGGCAAGGAGAAGGGCGCACGCCACCCTAGGGTGGCGTGTGCCCAAGTTGGAGGCGCCTAGGAGTCCTTGTTGGACAAGGACTCCATCTCCCTTTTTGGATTCCAATTAGAGTTCTACTAAGAATCCAACTTTGACTGGTCTTAGGCACCCTCTAAGGAGGAATCCAGGGGACTCTATTCCAACCAATCAGATTTAGATCTGATTTCACAAAGGGTTGTGATTGGTTGGGAAGAAGAGGAGTTGGATCACAAGAGTCTATAAATAAGACCCTGCGCCCAACTCCTAATTCAATAGAGATTTCCCACGCCCCAAGGCTGCCTCTCCCCTCCTTCCTCCATGCCATAGTCTCTTTCTCCCCTTGCCTCTCCACGTCCAAAAGTGTTTTGGATTTGGTTGGTGCGATTCAGATCAAAGAAAGGCGATCAAAAGCAAGAAGGCTGCGCTGCTGCAAAAGGACGACTGCTGATCTTCAAAAGAGTTTTGAAGATCCTCCAGATCAGATCCAGATCTGAATTTTTGGAGGTGTGATAGAGAAGAAGAGGATCTCCAGATCCAACCCGAGTGGATACCGGTAGAGGCCAGGCGCTTGCGTGGCTAAGATCCAGAACCTTCCGCTGCAATCAGGATCATCAACAGGGTAATAGGATTACCCAAATCAGGTAAATTAAATTTGATTTAATTTATCTTATTTTATTTTATTTATTAAAATAATAAGAATCAGATCTGAAATATATCAAGATCTGATTGGATCAAGAGAAAAATTTTTTGAAATATATCTCTTGATCTGATCAGATCTGAACGAACCTGGACCGAAAAAATCAGGATTTCCCTTCAACTGGTATCAGAGCCATGGTTCTAAATTTATTTAGATCTGATTTTAATTTTATTTTAATTAGAAAATAAAGTGATTTCAGATGTCACATGAGATGTGATCAGATCTGAAATCAGAAAAAATTAAAATTAAATGATTTGGATCTAAGATTAGAAGATATGCATGACTAGTTCTAGAAATAGAATAGTTCTATAGAATAGTTTTGCATGTCTTTGATTTAATCTGATTAAATCATATTTTAGATCTTTTATTTACTATTTTCTTGATATTATAAGTGTTATAATAACATCTAATAAAATAGCAAATAAAAATTATTTAATTTTAAATATCATATGAGATATGATTGATGCATGTCTAGACTAGTTGTAGAATAGTTCTACATAATTGTCTAGATTAGAATTTATTTTGATTAGATCAATTTAAATCTAATTTTTTAGATTATTATGAGATAATTTAGATCTGAAAAATATGCATGATTATGATACATGAGATGTATGCAAAATATGCCATGATTAGATCTAAATTTGTATATGAGATATATGATATAGATCTATAAACTGTTTTGTAGTATTGACATGTTCCTGATTAAGGCGTTCCTCTTGGCCGTCCGGTCATAAGAACGAAGAAGGGTTTAAAGGCCCTCTCTTTCCCATTCGATGGGGTGTTCTTATGATGTGTAGGGGTGCTGCGTGTTCGTCCTTAATCAGAAACCCAAAACTTACTTTCTGCAAAACCCTAGATCCTGAAACCCTAGGATTTATTGTGCATATTTTGTTTATGAACCCTAACTTAATTAAGAATTAAGTTTATGGAATATTAATTAGGTCTAAAATTGAGAATTTCAGATCTAAGACATATTCATAATACTGGGTTCGGGCTTGGGTAGCTCAATTAGGTCTAAGCGGTTGATCAAACCGAATCAAGAGTTGGTTAGATGGGATCAACAATGCTTAAATTGACCAGCCTAATAGGATTAAGTCTGGGTCAAGATCGAGTCACGATCAAGCAAGACCTAATTAGGCTCAGAGGTTAGAGTCTGGATTGTAGGCTAACCCAATTGGTTCTGACTCAACAATTTGGTGTCTAAGGTAAGTTTGGCACAGACGACCGACTGGTTTTTAATTGGAAGCTACTCGACCTGAATGCGTTCTTGTACGAGTTAATGGCATATTCCTTCCACCGGTCTCACTTACCTGGCCATATCTGTTGACACAGTTCTGATCTGAGGTGGTCAATAATCCGAGCTAACCCATGCCACTAGGTTAGTCATAATTGTTATGACTAAGCCAAGTCTAGTTTAATGAGACCTGAATCAATTCTCCCTAAGAAAAGATTAAGTCTGAGGTCTTCCACCATTGTAGATGTGCGGGCCCTTCCCGGGGTTGATTGTTCTCGGCTGGATACAGTGGCTCAGTTGCACCGGGAAGATGCAACCATGTCTATTAGGCATTGGATGCTATGGGCTGGAGGATGAGTTGGGCTCAATATTTCGGATACGGTGAGAGACTCAATTAGGAACCCAGTCTATGCAAATGGTGGGTCTGACTTAACTAAGGAGTGGATCAATATTCCGGATACGGTGAGATTCATGAATTAGAGACCAAGTTTGGGTGCACCATGATTAGAGAATCATTGAACAAGAGTTGTTCACTCATTGGCTAACCCATCACCAATAACTGTTAGGTGAGGTGATGAGTCAGTTGGTGAGACCGCACCACCCACTAGAAATCATTAATCGCGGAGATTTTCGCATCTCTACAGAGGGAGTGTAGGGATCCGAGAAAATAGTGGGAGCTAATTTGTTTAAAAATAAAATCCCTAAACAAATTGGTCAAGTCAAAATTACAGTATCTAACTAGAATCTTTGACTCTCTACAGGAAAATGTCTGCGTCCAACCCATTGGCACGTATCCTAGGACACACATAGACTGACTGGACCCAATTATAAAGATTGGCTCAGGAACTACAAAATTATTTTGGGTTCAGAGAAGTTAACCCATGTTTTGGACCAGGACCCTCCCACCTTACCAGCTCCGTCCATCCACTTGAACAGAGAGCGTCTCTGGAAAAATGGATTGACGAAGATAATAAGGCCAGATATTACATGTTGGGCTCGATGTCTGATGAGCTCCAGCGCCAACATGAAGATATCGGGACTGCTCGCCAAATGTTGGCTCACCTGCAGGAGATGTTTGGTGAACAGAGTCGCGCAGCCAAATATCAAGTCACGAAATGACTTTTTAAGGCTAAGATGCGTGATGGGCAGTCAGTCCAAGATCACTGTCTGACAATGATCAAGGACATGGAAGAGCTTGAGAAGCTCGGTGTGAAGTTGGACTTGGACTTGCAGAACGATATTATTCTGCAATCCTTGACTGATGCATATGGGCAATTCATCATGAATTACCACATGCATAAACTTCAAAATTCCTTGGCCGAGTTAATGAATATGCTGGTTACCGCTGAGCTTTCTATGAAAGGTTCTAAAGGCTCAGTTCTTGCTATGGAACGGACTTCTTCCAAAAGAAAGTCTTATGGAAAGAAAAAGAAGTCTGTGAAAAAGCAAAAGGTGGAAGGATCAAAGAAGAAGAAGGCAGAACCGAAGAAGAAAGGTCCGATGGCAAAGGAAAGTGTTTCCATTGCAACAGCGACGGCCATTGGAAGCGGAACTGCCCTACTTACCTGGCCACCCTGAAAGAACAAGAAGGAAGGTCCTTCTGGAGGTATGCTCGTTATTGAGTCTAACCTTACGGTTTCTTCTGCATCCAGTTGGGTGCTTGACTCTGGTTCTAGTGCTCATCTGTGCACTTCTATGCAGGGTCTTGAGGATAGCAGGAGGCTGAGGGATGGAGACATGATCCTACGCATCGGTAATGGAGCAAGAGTTGCTGCAGTAGCCGTGGGAACATACCCTCTTCGATTACCATCTGGTTTAGACTTAGTTTTAAAAGACTGTTATTATGTGCCTGCAGCTAGCAGGAATTTGATTTCTGTTTCATGCTTAGCACAAGAAGGTTATGTGATCACCTTCTTTAAGGACCATTGTAACATTCTTTATGAAAGAAATAAAATTGCAAATGGTTTCCTTATTAATGGTCTTTATCAGCTACATATTGATGTACCTATTTTAACTATCGAGCAAAACGTGAATGCCAAACGACCTAGGGATAGTCCAAACGACAGATATCTATGGCACCTGAGATTAGGTCATATAGCAGAAGATAGGATCAACAAATTGGAGAAAAATGGGCTATTGAGTCCATTGACTTTTGAGTCATATCCAACTTGTGAATCTTGTCTTCAAGGCAAAATGACTAAACTCCCTTTTGTTGGACATGGGGAGAGGGCCACAGATCTCCTTGCCCTAGTACATACTGATGTGTGCGGCCCATTTGATGTGCCGGCTAGAGGCAATTTTGTCTACTTCATTACCTTTACCGATGATCTGTCTAGGTATGGGTATGTGTATCTTATGAGACACAAGTCTGAAGCTTTTGAAAAGTTCAAAGAATTCAGACATGAAGTAGAAAAACAAACTGGAAAACCCATTAAGGTTCTTCGATCAGATCGAGGAGGTGAATACCTTAGCCGGGAATTCCTAGACTATCTTAAGGAAAATGGCATAGTCTCTCAATGGACTCCACCAGGAACACCTCAACTCAACGGGGTTTCAGAATGGAGAAATCGGACTCTATTGGATATGGTTCGATCCATGATGAGCTTCACAGACCTCCCTGATTTTCTTTGGGGACATTCATTGTTAACTTCAATCTTATCTACTGAATAGGGTTCCCTCTAAAACCGTTCCTACCACACCGTATGAGATATGGCACGGTAAGAAACCAAGTCTGAGTCATCTCAGAATTTGGGGTTGTCCGGCTCATGTCAAAAGACAACAAGCGGACAAGTTAGAGTTTAGGTCCTTTAGAGCTCGATTCATAGGATATCCTAAAGAGTCATTAGGATACTATTTCTACATTCCAGAAGACCACAATGTGATTGTGAGTCGACATGCCATCTTTCTTGAAAAATAGTTTATTCAAGATAGCGGCATTGGAAAGCAGATTAAGCTTGATGAGAAAGTCTCACAAGCAGAACGAGCTAAGGACCAAGTTGGAACCAAATCAGGTTGAGCCAATAAGAACACTACCTCCTCCACCTCGTAGATCGGAAAAGAGTTTTCCCGTCCCCCTGAAAGATACTTAGGTATTATTTCAGAGGAAGTAGAGAAAATGTTCCTCGTAGGTAATGGTGCTCATGGTGATGATCCCAAAACCTACAACGAGGCGATATCAGATATCGACTCCGAGAAATGGCTAGAGGCAATGAAGTCAGAAATTGACTCGATGCACTCAAACCAAGTCTGGACCTTGGTAGATCCACCAGAAGGTATAGTACCTATTGGGTGTAAATGGATCTTCAAGAGAAAGATTGGTGCAGATGGGAATGTGGAGACATTCAAGGCTAGACTAGTGGCAAAAGGTTATAGTCAACGTGAAGGCATTGACTATCAGGATACCTTTTCCCCAGTAGCTATGCTAAAATCCATCCGCACATTGCTTGCCGTTGCAGCCTATTTCGATTATGAAATATGGCAAATGGACGTGAAAACGGCATTCCTAAATGGATATCTTGAGGAAGATATCTATATGGAACAGCCGCTAGGTTTCACATCCAGTGATACTGATCACAAGGTTTGCAAGCTGCAAAGGTCCATATATGGACTTAAGCAAGCATCTCGGAGCTGGAACACTCGTTTCAATGATGTGATCAAAAAGTTTGGTTTCATCAAAAATGAAGAGGAACCATGTGTTTTTCAAAAGGGTCAGTGGGAGCGCTGTTGTCTTCCTCGTATTGTACGTGGATGACATCCTCCTTATTGGGAATGATATTCCCATGTTGACATCAGTCAAGATGTGGTTGTCCAAGGAATTCTCCATGAAAGACCTAGGTGAAGCATCCTTTATTCTAGGAATTAAGGTCTATAGGGATAGACCGAATAGGATGCTAGGACTTTCACAGAAGATGTACATAGAGGAAAGTACTAAAGAGGTTTAGTATGGAAAACTCTAAGAGGGGATTAATACCCTTCAGACATGGTATTCATCTTTCCAAGAAGATGTGCCCCAGCACACCTGAGGAAATAGAACGCATGAGCAAGATCCCTTATGCTTCTGCAATAGGGAGCCTCATGTATGCCATGCTATGTACACGACCTGATATAGCCCATGCTGTGAGTGTCACAAGCAGATATCAGTCAAATCCAGGTGAAGAACACTGGACTTCTGTGAAATGTATCCTTAAGTACTTGAGAAGAACTAAGGATATGATGTTGGTCTTTGGTAATGGAGAACTCCAAGTCCAGGGATACACAGACTCGGACTTTCATGTCCGATATAGATGATCGAAAGTCGACATCTGGAAGTCTGTTTGTGTGCAATGGTGGTGCTGTCAGCTGGAAGAGTTCCAAGCAAACGGATAGATTCCACCATCAGACTGCATCACTGCCAGCGATTACCATCAGATGCCATTGAGATAAGGTTACGTCGAGGTCAAGAGAGTCAACTCCGCAGATAATGTGGCAGACCCACTTACAAAGCCGTTGGGCCAGCAGAAGATCGAAGCCCACCTTGAGAAGATGGGACTTAGACTTGTAGCCAATTGGCTTTAGGACAAGTGGGAGATTGTTAGATATATGTGCCCTAGAAGCCAGAATTGGCTGACACTTGTAATACACTTCTAGGGGCAAAATTATAATTTTGACTATAATCAATAAAATGGGTTATTTTCTATCACATATGTGTATTTAGTGTCTGTGATACATCCTTTGAGTTAATGGTAATGATAATTCATATTTTCAAGAGTTGAAAATTTAAGACATGAATAATCATTATTAACTCATAAAATGCTCCCGACCATAGGATCATCACGAGGATGGTGATTGATCCGGAAGGTTGGTGTACAATCGCTTCTCTTTAGTAGATGAGTCTTGAGTCTACGGTGTGGAGACACCGGAGCGAGAGTACAGGTACTCGTTAGAGAACGAGGGCACTGAGCGTGACCACCTCGAGTAGTCATTAGGGAAGTCTACCTTCTCGTCAATGACTGACTCGATGCTGCAGTAGTGTGTCTGGTTCTTTGACCTGAGATGCATCGGCAGTTCACCTTGAGGGTGTTATAGTTTGACTACACCATTACTCGGTCTCCTAGCCATATGGAACCCTGAGGTGTATGTTGGCTATAGCATGTTCATTGTAGGAACTGGATTGCATCAAGATGGAATCTATCTACCTCGGTGGTAGAGGAGCAGCCCTATGATGATCATGAGAATCAAGTCCAGAAGCCCATGGCCATGGCAGAGTGAAATAATAGAAAGAGTTTCTATTTAGATTTTCACATTGGACTCGAATCGAATGATTACATCATATGACAGAGACTAGGGTTTGACGAGTTCACCTTAACCCTAATCTGATCGGGGCTCAAGATAGAAGAACTTAATCACACAGGTAGCTGCACCAAGAGGTTCGCATTCAGCTCTGATGGTTGCCACCATATACTGCTAGGTGTCACTGGTGGATTTTGGGAGCAATTAGAATGATTTAGATGATCGATCATTCTAGCTGTTCGAATCAGAAGAGTTCTGATCCATCGAAAGGAGTTTCGATGATGTCGATGATAGAGATCATGACATATCCCATTACCATACAGAACTGAACCTAACTGGGTCACACAAACAAGGGTTTGAATCTGGTGATCATCAATTGAACTGATCTAGTTCAATTGATCTGAATGAGATTCAATTAGGTTCAAGGAAAATCGTGCTAGCACTCGATTGAACCTAACGTTCTTCTTTTACTATCATAAATAAGTTGTCCTGACTGAGCCAAAGGAGTTTGTGCTCAATCAGAGGCCTTCATATGGTCTGACTGGAGGTTGTCCAAGTCAGAAAAGGTTGTCTTATTTTGTAAGACATTACCTGCCATTTTTGGTCACCTGCCATTTCTTGTTCTTTGACTTTGGTCAAAAGTCTACCTTTGACTGGTCAAATGTTGACCATTGACACTTTGACTTTTGACCACATGTCATGCACCTATTGGAGAGCTGGTGGGGGCCTGTCCCCCTGCCAGAACCTGGCAAGGAGAAGGGCGCACGCCAAGGGTGGCGTGTGCCCAAGTAGGAGGCGCCTAGGAGTCCTTGTTGGACAAGGACTCCATCTCCCTTTTTGGATTCCAATTAGAGTTCTACTAAGAATCCAACTTTGACTGGTCTTAGGCGCCCTCTAAGGAGGAATCCAGGGGACTCTATTCCCACCAATCAGATTTAGATCTGATTTCACAAAGGGTTGTGATTGGTTGGGAAGAAGAGGAGTTGGATCACAAGAGTCTATAAATAAGACCCTGCGCCCAACCCTAATTCAATGAAAAAGAGATTTCCCACGCCCCAAGGCTGCCTCTCCCCTCCTTCCTCCATGCCATAGTCTCTTCTCCCCTTGCCTCTCCACGTCCAAAAGTGTTTTGGATTTAGGTTGGTGCGATTCAGATCAAAGAAAGGCGATCAAAAGCAAGAAGGCTGCGCTGCTGCAAAAGGACGACTGCTGATCTTCAAAAGAGTTTTGAAGATCCTCCAGATCAGATCCAGATCTGATTTTTGGAGGTGTGATAGAGAAGAAGAGGATCTCCAGATCCAACCCGAGTGGATACCGGTAGAGGCCAGGCGCTTGCGTGGCTAAGATCCAGAACCTTCCGCTGCAATCAGGATCATCTACAGGGTAATAGGATTACCCAAATCAGGTAAATTAAATTTGATTTAATTTATCTTATTTTATTTTATTTATTAAAATAATAAGAATCAGATCTGAAACATATCAAGATCTGATTGAGATCAAGAGAAAAATTTTTGAAATATATCTCTTGATCTAATCAGATCTGGACGAACCTGGACCGAAAAATCAGAATTTCTTCATAATTGATTTAATTTAGTTTTTTACTAGGTTAAAAGATTGAGCCAATCAAAATCGCTCTTTTTTGCCTAGCTTGCATTAGATTTTCGGAGACTTGTAAACTTTTTTAGAATGTTAGAAGAACGCACCATCGCTCTAGCCACTTTGATTGATAGTCGGATTTAATTTTAACAGATTGATGCTAGAGGAAAGGTAGTTGGCGTAGAATAAAAGAGGAATTAAAAGAAAGTAGGATACATCAACCTACAATAGCACAAAAAGCAAAGATGGAAGGCTCAAAGGTAATCCAAAAAGACTGAAAAGAGGTCAGAAAAGATCTCGAGCAAAGAAGCTGATCAAAGAAGAAAAAGACTGATCGCTAAGAAAACTATGGAAGCATAAAAGAGAAGACAAAGAATGAATCTCTTTTTATAGATGGAATGACAAGATAATTTTGATATACCAAATCCCATCCAACCATCCAAAAATTGATACCTGGCAGCCTTTAATTTATCTACAAAGGATGTCAGTTGGCCGACTAATAATTTGCACTAGAATCGGAGTATGTCGTCACTCTTCGAATTCTGCTAATAACTCTATTTTTCATAGTCATGATTGCTTATGATGCCACTTTTTGCCTCGCCCAAGAACCATGATCGCTGCTCTAGCTTTCGTGAGAAAGTATATTCGGCTATTCAAGAACTTATGTATTCTCTTCGCTCGTACCAAACTCGAGAGTAGGGGCATGTATTGGATGATTATTTGTTGTTCAGGCCAAAGACATAAATCGGTGGGAAGACGCATGAAGAGATGTGTAGGACCAGGATAGTAACATCATTGGATGCAAGATCAGCACGATAACATTACCAAAGATAGATATATCCAAAAAAAGACAGACTTCTTTCAAACGGACAGAGGGTTATGTGCATAACCTGATTCTTCTAACTTCAACCGATTCTTATTCTAGCCTCCGATCTAACCATCATCAGCCAATTCCAACCTCTATGACAACTGGCGATCGAACAAGCCACTTCCGAACTTCAATGATAGGTATACTTCAAGTATCCTAGCTTTGACTCTAACCAACATCACGAGCCTAACTTCTAGCTTCGGCATTTGCATTAGTCAATCCACCCTTAAGTATCTTTAATCGAAGCTAGCCTATCCTATCCCAATCTTCAGTTCAAATTCAAAAGTACTTGCTGCACTCCAACTAGCTTTAAAATAGATAAGGCAAGTGTAACCGCCTAACCCCACGTATCTTGGTTCAAGATCACGCCACAATCATCCCCTAATTGGCCAGGCAAATTTTCTTAACGACTTATCGGCTCTCATCTATAAAAGAAATTGACAAGGAGAACCCCAAAGGTAGATGAATATTCTCTCTCTACTCCTTTTCTTTTGTTGTCTGAGACTAACTTAAGCATTCGAGGGTCTCCACTAGAGCTAACTATTGATATTATATTGTTTTTTCAGAGGGACGTGTCAATGCTCCAACCACTCCGACCGACAGCCAAATTTCAATGTCAACAAGACTGTTGATATTATATTTACTTATTGTAATGTCACTAAGATTGTCCACCATAAAATTAGATAAGACTCCAATTTTGGTCTATGTAAAATCTACTTTAGAAATGTCAAAGAAACATCAATTGATCAATCAAAATGAATATATAGAACCATTCAAGAGACTTTTCTATCTAATGTAGCCTATTTCATTTTTGTGTTTGTTCCATTGCAAAATGGATTAAGAGTTTCTACTTTTGGCATTGAAAGGCAGCGGAGTTGAAGCTTGTTTTTCTCTTTTTTGATAGAACATAATTGAAGCTTTGATGTTCATAATTGAGCGTGATTTATCTTTTATTGCACTCACTGCCAGATCTCTCAACATTTTCTTATTCAGTATATATTTCAAATTCTCATTCGTATTTGAAGCAGATACTTGGCCCCCCTAATTTTGTACATTTAGCACCAAGTTTTATTTTTCTATAGCACTGCCCAATGACTCTAAGAGGTAACATAATTCTTGCTATAATTTGTATCATATAAATATTGCTTTTATGATGCTTCTATTCATAGAGAAAGATCTCATGCATTGCTAAATAAATCTACATATAAATAATGTTAGTGATTTACATTTAGTGTAAGGAATTTACTGTCATGGTTTATATATATATAATTTAACCAATATACTGAAATTCTTTCATTGTCTTGGGTATTCCATGCTGGTTTGGCCCATCCACCACTTCTCTCTGGATACCATTTGTTGATCATGCTGTTTAAACTTTAGACATTGCATGATGATGAACTCCTCCTAACTTCAAGCTATCTGCTCCTAAATACCCTCCAAATCGATGTCAGTTGCGATATTAAAACCCTTGATTTTCCTATTTTTGTTTGAGCTTAAAGTATTAAAACTCTTTCTAGGGTTCCAACATCGATCCTAATTTCCTGGAGGGCTTCTAGTTGTTGTCTTAATACTATACTGTAAGAAATGCCTTGACATTTTCAAATTTTGTGCTCTCCAATGCAAGCATCAGTGGTTGCCTCATGGCGATGACAAATAGGAAGGACAAAGGCATAGCAACATAGAATCTTCTTATGATAAGGATGTTTTGATTGATCCATTTATTTTTTTTTAAAAAAAATCCAATTGTAGGATTAACATCCACGAATGTCAGCTGAATTAAAGGAAACAAATTATTCTTTCTTACTAAAAGTAGATTACATAGCTTGAGTCATCTTCTAGTGCCTGTTGCTTTGCTCTGGATGGGGAGATCTCCATTGATTCCCTATATCTACGAATCCAACAATAGAGGTATGACCGTCGGCATCTCTATTCCCTCCTTTACCGATATGTTCATGCGTTAGAATCTTGAATTATTCTTCGCAGGTAACGAAATGGACCAAAACGATCATGGAGGATTTTCCAATGATGCATGCATCCTTTGAGGGTCTAGATCACTAACCACCTTGGAGCCATCCTCAATGCTGAGATTGTGACTTGCACCATGTCCCTTAGCAAGTGGTGCACCTTCCTATAAATTATTCATGTAGTAAATATTTTGAAGACGACCCAAGACATTTGGAGAAAGCAACCTTTAGATTTCCTTGTAAGTTTACTGCAAATCATGACAAGGTGATGTGAAGATATAACTAGTATTGGATTACAGATCAACAATTACACGTGCCTTTTTGGATAGCCCATACCCAAAGATTATGTTCGATGAGATGCAATCAATAGTATATTATATCACTATCTTAAGGATCTCTCAAGCATTGGATAAATCTACAATTTGTTCAAGACATGATTAGACACATTATCAAAAGCAATGACTCTCTCAAGAGATGTCAACTTCAGCTAGACAACCCTAATAATGTCATATCTTCTTGGTATCGATAATATAGCATATTTATTTAATGAAGGCACATATAAAGAAGAAAATGGCAGAAAATTTATGATAGACCAATTTTGTTTTTTTTGTTTTAGTAAATTAACCAGATAGATTAAACCATTCAAACATAGATACATCCATAGGAATCAGAAGATAAAATGTTCAAAAATTGTACAGAAAAATCTATTGTGGAGTTCCCTAACGTGGTCCTAGCTAATATGGTGGGTCATATATGTAGCTATCCAATCTGCTGCATTATTAGCTTCTCTATAGATATATGATACCTCAAGGGGAAGTAATATGCGCATGATTTTATATATTTTCGAGCAAATTTGGTGTCTTCATGCATGCATGTAATAGTGTATATTAAGCTAAAGAAAAGCAACAAAATGGACATCAGTTTTGGGACTAGTTGAGTTGGACAACAAATTACTGTCTAGCAAATTGCTAACCTGATTCATGCTGGGTGTTGATCTCCAACATATTTCTATTTAAGGATCTTGAACATAGGAACATATTAGGAAACAGGTTGATGGATGCGACCCAAATATAATATAACTCATGGTACTGGCTCCCTCAAAAAAGCCTCATGGTACTCCTAATTAATACTGGATTCGCTACCCACTGTACAATCCATGGATTCACATGATGATGAAATCATGATAGAAGATAATGAAACCCACTACTCTAATGAATGCTATGCAATGAACTTGGGCACTAGTCCTAACCGTTGATGCAACTTGGAACTAAAAAAGATTGTGATGTTTAGGAAAAGAGAATAGCTTATTACCTTAAATATATATAGTGATGATTACATCAAGCATGACAGGATTCGAAATCAATTTAAAACCTGCTTAAATTGAAGCCAGAAATATTCAGAATGTCCAAAGAAATGACTCTTTCCAAGTGGACCATTATGTCAGTGATTATTTCCTCATTAGCTTCAGTGCTGGTGAAACGTGCCCCACATCCCCTCTTATTCTAAGCTTAGCAAGGAAATAGACTTAGATCAAACCTACCACCTGTGCTATATTTAAAGACAAAACTAGGTTTTGATTCCTCGTAAGGCATCTGCTAAGTTCAAGTTGCATCACCCATGCTATATACTAGTGGTCAGGAAATGCATTCTATGGGCCTCACACCACGGTTCAGACATGCCATATAAGCTCAAATGCTAGCTTGATTGTGACAATTATAACCATTTAGTGGCTGAGGTAGCATCTTAGATCACTCAACACTTCAACTACCATGCGCATGCTTCGATGCATCATCATGAACATGACGTGGAACTAGTGCTAAGGCTATATATGTGCCATGAAGTAACTAGGGTCCTGCTCTCCTTGTTCATTGCTGACCCCTTAGAAGATTAATATAAGAGTGGAGATAGGTATATATTGACAGAGAATTCAATTGGTGGTCAAGGGAATATGATCTCCTTGACCAGGACTAACTTTCCTGTCTTTCCCACACATGCACTCGTCAAAAACAGTATAGATTCTCTTAATAAAACATGGGGGAAAGCACTTAATTATATCCTCCATTTTCGGTCAAAAATAAAAGAAAAACAGTATAAATTCTCCAGATCTAATGTTGATCATACAAGATCTCTACGGATGCTGATAGAGGAAGTCGGAATAAGTAGAGATAGGGTTATAAAGCAAAGAGGAAAAAACGAGTGGCTGGTTGGATTGGTTTGTTGGGCGTGCGGGATAGCTTGGAGATTCGAATCTCATGTAGATATTCTTCTTTTCCATGGGAAGAAAAGGAAACAAGCTTTCCAGGGCCTCCAAATATTCCTTGGGGGATTTGGGTACCACAAAAAGATGTATCTAGGAATCATATCAACTGCTGTGGGCTTTTTTGATATATTCTCCATAAGTTGATGGTGTCGTACTGTGAAGTGCAAATCAAAGAAAAACTAGTGTCATTAGACAGTAGACTAATAGATAACGACCCACAAACCCATGCTTTGAATCTTATTTTATTATGTGGAGCCATGTTTTTTTTATAAAGCAGGGTCAGGAAAAGGAAAGGCATATGAGAAAGAAGAGCATAAAATCATCAGTGTTGGATCAGAATTGTAGATGTCCATCAGATATAACGACATTGTTTTCATGCTTTGGCAATTGCAAGGGATGATAGATATATATATATGGAGCAGAAGCAGCAGTGACAGATCTTGTCTCAGCATCGTGTGTACATGATGTGAGATATTGATGATATTGTCAACAGATAACTGATGATTCCAACTTTGGTTAAGATCTTCAAAGATCTAGCTAAGTAGTAGGCATTTAGGGACATGTTAGATTCTCGGAAAACAAAATCGTTGTCCATATAAGCTCGGAGAGTTCGGTTCTTTTTTCAGTTATATTAAAATAAGAAAACGCCGTCAGCCCATGCAAAGAATTATTGGAAATAAAAATATGAATACAGGCTCAACATATTTAATGAGCTAAACACTAAATTTCCAACTTACATTGCATTGCAGAAGAAATTATTAGTAGCCATGTATTTTTATAAATCATAGGCACCAGCTTAATTCGACCATTAAAAATCCAAGGGAATCGAATTATTAGTACCAACAATCCATGGGTAATCTTCATAGGCACCAGCTTAATTCGACCATTAAAAATCCAAGGAAATCAAATTATTGGTACCAATAACCCAAGGGTAATCTTCTTCTTCTTTTTTTATAGTAAAGTTCATAAAGAATAGGGAAGGAAAAGATCAGAGACATAGAAAAAGAGGAGCTTCACCGAGGTCTAGAGTAGAGGATCCTCCAAGCATCAGCTTCAAGCAATAAGACAAAGTCAGGATGGATATTAGGTTGCATTTGGTGTATTACAAAGCAGTGGTAATTTAGATTACTTGGTAATCTAGATTACTTACAATCTGGATAGATTGCCAGTAATGTTGATTACTGTATTTGGTACATGTAGATAATGCTACAATAAAATTACTAGAAATTTTGATTGACATATTTGGTATGACAATCAGATTTTTGGTAATGTAACATCAAATTTCTAAAATATCCTTCCATCAAATTTATTAAAAATCACACGTCATGCATAAAATATAAATGTATCATATATATTATATTATATTATATATTATATATAATATATTATAATATAATATTATTATAATTATTATTATATTATCATATATTATTATATTATAATAATAATATAATATAATATAATATAATATATTATTTTATGAGAGTATTTCTGTCCAAATATATCATTATCAGATTATCAGATATTTGATAATCTGGATAGCCAAATTATCTCATGAAAGGTAATATGTATTACCAATTTAAAAAACATACCAAACATGGTAATCTGATGGGGTCCTTTTAGGATAGATTACTGGCTACTAAACTAGCCAACCAATTTGCACAAGTATTTTTTTGATGAGGAACATGTTGAGCTTGGAAATGTGGAAAAGAGAAGAAGCGATGAACCATTGTAAGCATTGATATTGATGATGGCAAAACTTATTTTTGAGTAATCCAATGAATAACTATAAGAGAGCCGCCTTCAAGTATAAGATTAGGATAGTGAAATTTTGCCATGACCAATTGGATAGCTTCAAGAGCAGCATGGAGTTCAGTATAAGAAACTATTTTTTCTGAGGGAGAGAGAAAAAGATTTATCTGGCCTTCCATGAATATTTAATTCCATTCAAAGAACAAATAAGAATACCAGTCATCGATCTAGAGGATTTGCCCATCAAAGCGATGCATCATCGCCTGTTTATGTTGCTATCAGCTCTAGTAGAACCATGAAGAATTAATTCATCATTCCATGTGTTAAACTTCAGAGATGTTAAACGTGACATGACGACATATTTGCATCATCATGTGGCGATCAGATCAAGGTGCAAGCAAACATATATTTATCATTCCATGTGTTCAAGTCAAAACGATGTATACAATATTGCATGGCAACTTGTTTACATAATTAAGCACCAAAGACCACATTACACCCTGCTACCAAACTTCAACCTATATGCACAATATTACATGGAAACTTAGAATACTAAAGCAAGCATCAGAGTACACAAACCCAAGTACCACAAACAAACTACAAGATTACAAAATTTTGGAGATGACAAGATCGGCATATCTCCAAGGACCAAACTTCCCTGTTCCAAGGTGAACTGCTGTCTCCAATACTGGCCAGTCACTATCCAAGAAGAAACCAAACATCCCCACACTTGATCACCTTGGAAGGGCCCTACAGACCAAAGGGTTCTTCATCTCAAGGGACATGTTCAAGCACTCGGACAGGTCTACCCCACCATCAGAGGGCACCCATTGGAAGCTCTGAAGAAGCTGAGCCAGCCAGAGATGGACAGTGGCCAAGCCCAGGGCTTTCCCAGGGCAGACCCTCCTCCCGGAGCCGAAGGGCGCCAGCCTGAGGTCAGAACCCAGGATGCTCACATCCTCTGACATGAAGCGCTCCGGCTTGAATTCGTTGGGGTTGGCCCAGATGGTCTCGTCGTGGGTTATCGCCCACATGTTCACCATGGCTGTGGTCCCTGCTGGAATGAAGTGATTCCCGATGTGAACGTCATGGATGGCGAGGCGAGCCCAGGAGAGGAGTGGGCCAGGGGGGTGCATCCGGAGAGATTCTTTCACTATAGATTGGAGGTAAGGAAGGTGGGGAATGTCAGAGTCCGAGACAAGGCGCGAGTTTCCTATTATAGCATCGATCTCGGACTGGACCTTGGACTGGATTTCTGGGTGCAGCACCATTCTGGCCATGATCCATTCCAGGAGGATGGCCACCGTATCGGTTCCTCTAAATATCATTTCCTGACATAAAGCCATGCAAGGTTGGCTGTTAATTAACATCCAAATCAACAGTTGTTTACACTAAAGATTAGCAAGCCATCAACGTACTCAATAAGATTGAGCTGTACATCTATAGCTCTCACTAAAAGATAAAAGCAAAAGATTATGTCGGGAAACTACCAAAGGAGGGCATCGTAAGAAAGGAACACCTAGAATCCAACAAACCAGTAGCTGCAGTTACTGCAGTATAGCAAATCACAAACTGATAGACCACCTACTTTAAGGAAAAAAAGCATTAATATGCTCATCAAATGAGGAATATAGCTTGAAGGTGTCAACATCTCAATTTGAAATAGCATGATAATTGGTCCTTACAGGTCATACTAGATAGGATTAAGGGTTGTAACTCATCCGTATACAAAAGGAGAAGGGCAAATTCAAAACTTTTAAGCAGATGTCCAAATCTAACCAATACAAAAGGAATATATATATATATATTATATATATATATATATATATATATATATATATATATATATATATATATATCACCTGAAACTACCAAGCAGACTACTACCCAACCAAAAAGATCACAATAACAAACCAAAAATAAGAACAAAACCAAGAGAAAATAATTAAGGATGAAGAGTAGGGGGAGAAGAGTAGGGGGAGAAGAAGAGCATATATACCCAGAGAACGGCCACCATATCAGAGTCAGAGAGCCTCTCCTCCAAATCCAGCAGCACATCCACAAAGTCACCAGCCCCAGCCAGACCACCTCCATCAATCCTCTTCCTTCTGTGCTCCTCTATGATCTTTCCCACAAGCACATTAACTCTTGCAGCCAATCTACGGCACCTCTTTCTCACTCCTTGGAGATCCATCCACCCCAACAAGGGGAAGTGGTCGCTCCAGTTGAACATCCCAAGAAGCTCATATCCTTCTTTCACCAACCCTTCCAATTCCAGCCCTTCCCCCTTCGCAAAATCGAATCTTTTTCCGAAGACACTCATCATGACGTTGTTTAGAGACCCGAAATGAAGCACCCGCTTCGGTTCCACCACTCCATCGGTTCCCATCAGAGCTCTTATCTCCCCCACCATCTGCTCCCCGATCGCCCAACGGTGCTCGCCGAAGGCGGCGATTCGCCGGGGGCTAAACAAATGGGTGGCGGAGATTCTCCTCAGATTCCTCCAGTACTCGCCGAAGGGCGCGAAGCCCATGGCGCGGTGGAAGAGCAGCTCGTAGGCGGACTCCTTGATCGGCCGGTCGGCGAAGGCCGAGCTGTTGAGTATCTCCCTGGCGGTGTCCGGGTGGCTCGACACGATGAAGCGGGTAAAGCCGACGGAGAAGGCCATCAGGCGGGTGGCTCCGATGGAGCGGGCGAGGCTGGCGAGCGCACGGTGGGCGGCGGTGCCGGCAAGGGCCAGGACGACGCCCGGCGGTCCGGGGATCGAGCGGGGTGCGTTGGAGAGAGCCCAGGCGAGCCCTCCGGGGCTGAGCCAGACGGCGGCGAGCGCGACGATGGCGAAGGCAATGACCGGAGAGAACACGGTTTTTGGAACGAAGAAGAGGAAAAAAGCGGTTTCGAGATCGAAAGATGCCATTTTGAAGCGGTGGAGAGGAATGGAAACTGAGGAAGCAAGAAAGGAAGTGGACTTCGGGGGAGTAGGAAGTAGTATTCCGCGGAGAGGCGGGGAGGGACGAGGGACAGGAGTGCGTGAGGACGCGGTTATATAGCAGTTAAAGGGGACGGGAGGGGTTTAAGATTTAACTAGGGTTAATTTCCCTTCTTTATTTTTTAGCCTGGTTAAGGGGGCTTAAAAGGATTGTCATTTTTACAACTCCGCCACGATTTTACGGATTTGCCACTGTCCATAGGCTGCTGGGCTGGCAGCTGATGACGAGATTGCCACCGGTGAGTTGTTGGGTGTCGTGTTCCGTACGGGGGCATTTCAGTCTTTGTGTGACGGGGTTCGGACCACCGGATGGTGAGGTGAACTGCGGGCAAGAGTGGGGCGAGCGGCGCGAATCATCCTCGAGGGGTGGGGACGGGGACGCGTGGCGGAATGGGGGAGGTCAGCGGGGATACGGCACGTGTTGGGTTGGTCGGGTCGGCGTAGTGCAGCGGATGGGTGGCTGCCTGCGGGCGGAAGAAATTATTGCATGCACCAGGTGCAAGTGAACCAGGGAAAATCCGGGAGCATATTAGCGCGCAATCGAGAATTGGTGAAATACAAAGGTTAGTGTGGCGTGTTATCCACCGTGGGATTTACGCGGTCCAATTGCACCTGGTGTATGCAATGCCGAGGCCGACGGCAGGGTCCACCGGTGCCGCCCGGGCAGAAAAACGATATGGATGGGAAATCTGACGGCTCGGTGACGGGGCCCACGGCGACGCATCGCTGTACCGAGGCTCTCCGTGGCGGTGGGGCCCGAAACCACTGGTTGGCGCCGTCAACGTACGGGACACTCGCCGCGAACCCGGCAGCGCCGTCTCCGTTGCCGTTACTGCTTCCGTAATAACGGCGGAAAGACGGAGCGTCCGAGCGCTGCATGATGGAGCCTTTTTGTGTGGAAGCCAGCCATGACGTTGCTTCAACTTAGCATTATCTCCATCCATCACAAAAGGCGAGTGCAGGATAACTTTCTCCTCACCACCAAATTGGCCTCCAAATGCATCTTATCACTTTGTATATTGCGTATGTATTGCCTTTGCTACACAAGCTTGTAGAATTACTTAGAAGTGTCTATGTGGACAAATACATAGGAAGTTAGGAGATCCCTAGTCGCCAATTGGATGCGAACAATGTCTTGCAAGTGTGTGCAACAAAATTCTGGTGTGATCCTTGATTGATAACCATTTATGATGTGTTAATGAAGTCATCTCCCATACTTATATATGACATCATGTAAAAGTAAAAAAAAGGGACATGCAAATTGCAGCCAACCATGGGTGATATTTTTGGCAAGCAAAGTTGATGCAAGATTCGAAGCCCATAAAAAGATCCCCATCAATACACATCTATGGGTGGTTGCTAGCTTTTTAGAGACGCACCAACTAAAATCCATGCATACCGACTTGAGGCTACTTAGAGGTATAAGTCATACAGCATAAGATGCAATTTAAAGCCTATGAAAAAAATATTATGCATGCTACCGGAATATGGTTTAATCATTATTCTTTCAGGATGGATGATCCATACAAAAATTTCTATCGAAAATCAAAACATATTGTCCATTTTTTCCAACTTTATCATTAGCCTACACTCATAAAAATTTGATAAGTTCTTCTAAAAATGTTGTGTAATATATAAATCTTAATCATTGGAATTTCCCCAAAGTGAACTAGGATACTAAACTATTATATTTTTTGAAAAAAAATGGATGGACTACTTTAACATAAGGAAGATGCATAACATCTTAAAGGATTAGTTGTTTTTGTAAAAGAGAATGAATATCTAATTATAAAAATATAAATTTAACATGACAAGTTCATGTCATCAATAGATGATCAATGTACATTATGCTCCTATAAGGGAGATTTCCGTAATTCTTCTACTTAATTGGTTGAGATAGACTAACACTTGTTATAGTGTTTGGTGTGCTCACAAATATATTAAGTTTTCACAAATCCTACAAAAGAGAATCTTTATGGTATTTTTTTAATGGGAACATTAATATCTATCTAGGCATCACAATCACTATCAAAGTCATCTTTGAAGCACCTTTCCATCTACTCAAGGTGAAAGGCCAAGACCAATAAATAAATTAAGAATTTGTTAATTTAGGAGATAGCTTACACCTTGATCTAGAGATGAGGTGACATCCCAAACATGTGCAGAGAAGTTTTCAGAACAAGTTTTTCGATACACAATTTCATTTGATTTTCTCAAGTTATTTCATCTTCTCATATGTCTCATTATGATAATTAAAGACATGCAAACAAATAAAACTCCTTAAAAGAGTAGACACCTATCGAAAACTACATAAAATTGTTTACATTGCCTGCTATTTTAATTGCATGCTATACCTGTGAATTGGCCATTTTTTCCCCATGGCAAAACCTTATCATTTGCCTTGAATATAACATCATTTCCAAGCATAAAATAGCATGATAACGGTTCAGCTAAAAGACAATATTCATGCTCATGGCATAGTTGCTTTTCTTTTTCCTCCACCAAAACCCACAATAAAATTGTAATATAAACCTAAGAATCTTGATACGGCCTTCACTTCAAAACCTTATTAGCTTGGTTGTGCGGTACCTTCCATGATCATTTATCTTCGTTGATGTCTAGTATACATTTTCGAGAATGGTAACTTTCATGCATAAATAACTTATAATTGTCATTCACTTGCCTTATGTCTATCAAAACAAAGAGAACTACCTCCAAGTTGATGAGGTGACTTCCATCCAAAAGGTAGCAAGTTGATGAGTTGACTAGCACCAAAAATTCTCATAAATATATCACCAGAAATCAAGGAGTTAATCTGATTCATACATCACATGCCATAACTATAGAGTCAAGGTGACATGATATCACAATTGCCAAAGATGGGGTTAGTTATTTTAGCAGGCAAGGTGACACCAACAATCATATGTGTACACTCTTTAGTGAACATGAGAGGATGCGGTAATCAATATATGGTAATTACTTTATTTTTTTAATATACATGAAATTGCTTTGCTCTCTCCATGTATAGAAAAATTATTAGATAGACTCATTCTATCATAGACAAAATATTTGTGAATTTTGATTGATTTCTTTTTCACCTCATAGTCAATCATGATCAACTTAGATTATCGATTAATGAAGAACAACTGATATATAATTTTTTTATTAATTTTATCTACGATAGAATGAGTTTATCTAATAATTTCTTCTATATATAAGCCAGAGGTATGCTTTCATGCATATTTGTAGGTGAAGGCTACAAATATTTTGTGCTGGAATTTATTTAGAATAGAAACAAAATATCAATAGACATTGTTCTGATTCACAATGCATGCATGTAATTTTTGCCCACATACATGTAATTATATTTAGAATATAGACCTTGGCACAATAATTTACATGTTGACAAGAGCTAGCGGTAGCATATTTGGCTGCATGATTTATTGTACTCGAATATTAATAGTTGTATCTATACAAGAATTGTATGATATTGTTATGAAAAAAAAAAAATGAAGAGAAAAAGAGGAGACATGGTAACGTGTCATGCTGACTCAAGTTGCCACTCCTTCAGTGGAATGCTGGACCAGTATGTATCCTGATGGAATGCCTCGTACTCTTAGTTGGAAGAGGACAGCCATCCGATCGCAACCACTAGGATTATGATCGAGATGGACTACCATTGCATCATGGACCACATGATATTATTATTAATTATTCGATAGCATTGGATTGATGCTTGATGGCTCTCTCCGGCGTCCTCTCTACTCTTGGTGGAGAAGATTAGAAGAATCAGCCACCGACGATGGTCCCGGCCTGGGAGCCCATGATCACAATGGCCATCGAACCCTAGCCTAGCTGGCGTAGGCTTTCCGGAGATAGCGAACCGATCTTTTTTCTCATCACGATGCTGACCAATTTTGCATCGCTGCGTGCAACGCTACCTCCGTATGTCACTGTCCGATGGCACGTGGGAAGAGCGAACCTGATCGTGCCGTCCGTATCCCACTTTGACGTGACAAATGGAAGGTTTTCTAGGTGTCTGTGCCGCTCTGCGAGCTATGGTGATAGCTAGCGTCACCCGATAGCGATACCTTTTTCGTCGCATCCTGGCATGGCCCACATGCCCCTGGGCTGGCAACGGTTGTGGGCCCCGTCTTGGAATATATGGAATAGAACGGTGTTACCTTAGGTTGCAAAAACTTTATTAGATAAAAAATCACTTCATCTCCACACCAGTCTCCTTCGGAGTAATGGACATGGAAGTTAACATGGAAATAGCGTGTAAGTTTCTGAACGTAAACATGTTTGAGTCAAAAAGATTTTTTTGATGGAAATCTGAAAATAATAATAATAATAATATCAATATCATAAAATAGTAGAGCATTCATCTTTTATATATATATATATATATATATATATATATATATATATATATATATATATATATATATATATATATATATATATATAATTTTTTGAGTCTTTTTATAGCTAGGTTTCTATATCTTCAGACCAATCATATCCGAATAAATTTAGAATTATGCTGTAACAATCTACTGGCGTGGTGCAACAATTTAAAGACATGCTATGGCCGTCCGATATATGATGGAATTGTCGGAGTCTCGTGCACATTTAGGATGGAGGCTATGCTTGGCTTAGAGTGGTCGATAAGGTTGCTAGTCTTAGTGAAACGATTTTGATTTCGAAGATCAGTTGCTTTTAATTTGTTTATCCTGACTTCCAAGTTGGCTCATGGATCTTGATCGGATACCCTAAAAATTTTTTGAGGATGCCACTTACTATGTGAATGATGAGTGAATGAATTTAATCATGTCACATCATTTTAATTATTTATTGCTATAATAATAATAATCATGGAAGAAATTATCAATGATGGGACCGATGAGGGAGTGATAGAGAAGTTATATATGCAACTCTTTATGTTGCCTTAAACTATGATATCGTGAGCAAAGATGCCCATCATTTAGATGGATGGCCAATATTTAATGTTCTTGTGTGCAAAGAATAGAGTTACATGCAAATCTTTTTTATTTAATTGTGAGTGGGAGTTAATTTGACAATGTGTAGGGGCATCATGCCATTAAGTAGGCTATAAACGTGTGACACATGCGTTCTCGAGATATAATTTAAATTGGACGTTTGACACCACTCGCCATTCTAGACATAGGTTGAATATTTGATTTTTTTTTTCTTTTTTTTTTTCATAAGTTTTCTTCTTTAAAATGAATAAAACCAAGTAGCTGCTAGCTTGGACAAGAACACGTGAAGCATCAGAGCTTCATATATTTGATAGGTCTCTTCCTTTGGGGTTGGATGCACGCATATAAATGCTAATGAGAAAAAAGAGCCTGAGGCTGGAAAACAAGCTGTTGAATCCCTCCCTCTAAGAATCACAAAATGGAGTAGCTAGTTGACGCAGTGATTTGGTAAGAGTGACATTGAATACAACCATCACAAATGCATTTCCCTGGAGTAGGATAGGTTTGATGACCCTTAATATAGGCTAATTATGCATGGCCTTGAAGAGTTTGAAAAGGTGTTCCCTTAGACCTATGTAATGCCCTGGGATAACTAGCTAGGTAAGGTACCCTCTAGCGAAACTAGTTGGATCATGGCTGGCTCATTGGCTTCCACTACTGATGGGGAGATCCAAAGTGGGAACTCTCTTTGCTCTCACCTCATCAATTTCTTCTTGTTGTTATCTGGCATGTGAACTCCTATCACCAACCAATGCCATCTCCTTCTGTCCTCTGCCTTACTTCCCGATGCTTAACACCTCCTGCAGTCTTTTGGAGCCATTTGTTACATTAGCCCTGGACCCTAATCACCGTTCTCACACAGGCCTAGACCTTGCCACCTTGCTCGATGGCTCATGACCAAAGTACCGTCACCACCACCCAAGGTAAATCGTGTGCTGCTACTTTTTCCGTGAGGCTGTTGCATCCATCTCCAAGGACCTTTCTGGAACGATGCTTGTGGTCCCTCGTGCTTGTAACCATGATATGATAACACATACTGCTCATTATATTCGGTTGCGAAGCTGCCGATGGAATGGAAATTAGCAGCATTAAAATATTTATATAAAAATAAAAAAAATAAAAAAATAAAAAAAATAAAAAAATAATTTTATAATTTTTATTTTGATCTTCTTTGATATCTGTTGACGCAGAATTTGATCGTCGTCGAAATCAGCTGGAGCGGAGGTGGACGAGGTCGTCGTCGAGGACCTGCAAAACAAAGTTCCATTCGGAGCCAGTGGGGGTGACTCCGATAGGACCCTCCGATGATCAAGTCAGCTCTGGCCAATAGGAATGGAATGCTCGGAAATGAGTTCCACAGAGCTTAGAGAAGAAGAGGAGAGCTTAGAGCTTAGAGATCAGAGGTTCGAGTTAACGTATCTGGAGGGTCCTTTTTATAGCAGAGCTTGATGGTGATAGTTGTAGCCGCGTGCTGGCGGGCCGCTCGAGGTCCGGCGGAGTCAGTCTCACAGGAATGTGCCATCTATAGTGGATTGATGGTGACAGCCATCGCCGCCTGATAGCGGATCGCTGTCGCTTGCGGTGGACTGATGGTGATGGCTGCAGCTGTCTTGGTACTGAGCCGCTCGAGACCGAATGAAGGGTTGAAGGGCTTTGACGTGTACCCATTTCGGAAGAGTTCGAACTCTTGAAGAGGGAGCTTGGAAGGAGTTCGGCTCCCATAGATGTCTAGCTGGAGGTGCAGCGGCTAAGGCCCAGTCGCTGGGGAGTTCGATAGGAGCTCGATCGACCGAAGGGGATGTCTAGGAGGAGTTCGGCTGGAGGAGTCCGGCTCCTGAAGAAGTCCGACCGAAGGATGTGTGGGACAAGTCCAGCTCCTCGAAGAAGTTCGGTCGAAGAGGAAGCTTGGAGGGAGTTTGGCTCTCACATGCGTCTGGCTGGAGGAGTGCGGCTAAGGCTCGGCCACTGGGAGTTCGAAAGAAGCTCGGCCGCTGAGGAATCCGGCCGGGGGACGACAGTCGAGGAGTTCGCTGAGAAGTTCGGCCGAGGGATGACTGCTGAGGAGTTCGACCACTGAGAGTTCGAAGGAGCTCGGCCGGCTGAAGGGACGGCCGCTGAGGAGTCCGACCGATGGATGACCGTTGAGGAGTTCGGCCATTGGGAGTCCGAAAGAGCTCGGCCACTGAGGAGTTTGGCTAAGATCCGGCCGCTGAGCAGTTCGGTCGGCTGTAAGAGTTCGGCTAAGACCCGTCCGCTGAAGCTCTTCCGTGGCTACTGGTTGTATTAGGCTGAGCATCGAACTAGACTTCGGCAGGAGCGGGGTTTATCCCCAACAATAGTGAATGGTGCTAGAGGAAGGGCATGAACCTCCGAGGCTCCCTTGTTCTTAAAGGAGTGCTCGACGATGATTTCTCTCTTTCCTCTTCGGAGATCTCTCTTCTTCCTCACTAGAGTTCTTTCTCGAAGAGAAAATGCCTCCCAGGAGAGCTTCGACTTGGTGATCGGCAGCCTGCGCGCCAGGTCCATCTGCTCTTATTTCAGCCCCGGCAGCCCAGGTTCCATCCGAAGCCACTGCAGATGTGGAGCAGTTCAACCTGCTGGTTGGGTTTATGGCTCCGCCGAGATGATACAGGCTGTGCGACAACCTCCGGCGAAAACTTTGCCAGCAAATCCGCCATGAGGATGCGAAGAGCCGACCTTAAGGAAGAGCATTTGGGCATACCAATCGTACTTAGGAAGGAGAAATGGAGAGCAGAAGTTCCCCCACGGAAGGTTTCGCAAGAAGGCGGAATGAAGTTCAGCCGTGTCCACGACCTCCACAGCACAAGCGAGGCCGAACTCCCCTCGAAGCTCATCATCAAGGAAGCCCCAACAAAAGGGCATGAAGTTCTCCCGCGGAAGATTTCGTGGGAAAGCGGAATGAAGTTCGATGCAAGCGAGGCCGAACTCTCCCTCGAGCTCGTCAACGAGGAAGTCCCGATAGAGGGGCATGAACTTCTCCCACAGAAGGTTTCGCAAGAAGGTGGAATGAAGTTCAGCCGCATCCATGACCTCCCCAGTGCAAGCGAGGCCGAACTTTCCCTTAAGCTCGCCACCAAGGAAGCCCCGACAGAAGGGCGCGAAGAAGTCCTCTTTCTGAAAGGTTCTGCGACTGCGCCCCCTGCAACACTCCTCGAACTCAAATTCTCATGAAAGTTAAGAACCGGCTACCAAGACCAGAAGGATTACGGTCTCCTCCAAACAAGCGCGATCGAAGCAAGTACTGCCTCTACCATCGCGACCACGGCCACGACACGGAGGAATGCATCCAGCTCCGAGATGAAATTGAGGAGCTCGTCAAAAAGGGACGGCTGGGTAAATTTCTTGAAGCAGGAGAAGATCGGCCAAGGATGCTGCCGTAACTAGAAACGATAAGATTGGCCGCTTCACAGCGTCATCAATGCTATCCTAGGAAGGAGCTTGGTACATCGGCGATTCGTCACCTCCCAGCGTCAGAGCCAAGAGAAGCATGCTCCAAATTGAGGAGGCCAGCATGAGATAGAAAAGATCGTCCACCTGAAGAAACGTGGAGGAACAATGCTACCACGATCCTGAAACTAAAAGAATTCGGGAATGCGTTGCCAGTAACTTCCTTTAAATAAAATTCTTCCCTTTTAATAATATTTCTAGATGCAAAAACTATGTGATGATAGGGAAGAAGCAGTCAATAGTAGCCGTGTTAGGAACAGGAGGAGAACCTCGTCCTAACACGAGCAGGTCAAAGACCTTCAACCTCGACCAGAGATAAGATCTCTCCCAAGCGACCGAGTCAACCTCGGCCAGAGATAAGATCTCTCCCGAACGATCGTGGACAACCTTGGCCAGAGATAAGATCTCTTTCGAGCGACCGAGACAATCTCGGCTAGAGATAAGATCTCTCTTGAGCGACCATGTCAACCTCGGCTAGAGATAAGATCTCTTCCGAGTGATCGTGGACAACCTTGGCTAGAGATAAGATCTCTCCCGAGCGACTGCGACAACCTCGGCCAGAGATAAGATCTCTTTCGAGCAACAACCTCGGCTAGAGATAAGATCTCTCCCAAGAAGCAACCTCGGCTAGAGATAAGATCTCTCCAAGCGACAACCTCAGTTAGAGATAAGATCTCTACCGAGCGACAACCTTAGCCAGAGATAAAGATCTCTCCCGAGTGACAACCTCGGCTAGAGATAGATCTCTCTTGAGAAGCAATCTCGACGAGAGATAAGATCTCTCCTGAGAAGCAACCTCGGCCAGAGATAAGATCTCTCCCGAGCGACCGCGACAACCTCAGCCAGAGATAAGATTTCTTCCGAGCGACAATCACGGCTAGAGATAAGATCTCTTCCGAGAAGCAACCTCGGCCAGAGATAAGATCTCTCTCGAGCGACCGCGACAACCTCGGCCAAAGATAAGATCTCCCTCGAGCGACAACCTCGGCTAGAGATAAGATCTCTCCCGAGAAGCAACCTCGGCCAAAGATAAGCTTAGAGATAAAGATCTCTCTCGAGCGATAACCTCGGCCAGAGATAAGATCTCTCCCGAGCGAAAACCTCGGCTAGAGATAAGATTTCTTCCGAGAAGCAAGCTCGGTCAGAGATAAGATCTCTTCCGAGCGACAACCTCGGCTAGAGATAAGATCTCTCCCGAGCGACAAACCTCGGCCAGAGATAAGATCTCTTCCGAGAAGCAACCTCGACCAGAGATAAGATCTCTCCTGAGCGACAACCTCAGCTAGAGATAAGATCTCTCTCGAGAAGCAACCTCAGCCAGAGATAAGATCTCTTCCGAGCGACAATCTCGACTAGAGATAAGATCTCTTCCGAGAAGCAACCTCGATTAGAGATAAGATCTCTCTCGAGCGATAATCTCGGCCAGAGATAAGATCTCTTCGAGCGACAACCTGGGCTAGCAATAAGATCTCTCCCGAGCAACCCTTGACAACCTCGGCCAGAGATAAGATCTCTCGAGTGACCTGACAACCTCGATAGACGATAAGATCTCTTCCGAGCACAACCTCGGCTAGAGATAAGATCTCTCTCGAGCAACCGAGTCAACCTTGGCTAGAGATAAGATCTCTCCCGAGCAACCGTGGACAACCTCGGCTAGAGATAAGATCTCTTCCGAGCAACTGAGTCAACCTCGGCTAGAGATAAGATCTCTCCCGAGCGACCGTGGTTAACCTCGACTGTGGAAGATAAGATCTCCTCCGAGGCAAACTGGTTTATAGGAGATAAGATCTCCTTCGAGGCAAACTCGACTGTAAGAGATAAGATCTCCCCCGAGGCAAAACTCGTCTCTCCGAGGCAAACTCGTCTATAGGAGATAAGATCTCTCCTGAGCGCCTGCATCAACCTTGACCATAGAAGATCGAGCCAACCTCGGCTAGAGATAAGATCTCTTCTGATCGACCAAGCCAACCTCAGCTAGAGATGAGATCTCTTTCGATCGATCGAGTCAACCTCGACCAAAGATCGGATCTCTTCCGAGCACCCATATTGACCTCGACTGTAGGAGAGGAGATCTCCTCCGAGTCAGCCTCGGCTGTAGGAGACAATGTCGCCCCCGATGAGCTCAACCTCCGATCTTGATCGTAGGAGATGAGGCCTACCTCAACCTCGATTGGAGATGGGATCTTCCCCGGGCTTCAACTTCAATATCAACTTTAGCTGGAGATGAGATCTCCACCAAGCTTCAACCTGAACCAGCATGGAGCCCAGAAGAAGACTTCGGCAGTCGCCTTTTCTGCACTCCCTTTCTTTGAGTTTCGACTTTAGCTGGAGATGAGATCTTCTCCAAGCTTCGATCTAAATCAGTACGGAGCCCAAAAAAAGACTTCGATAGTCGCCTTTTCTGCACTTCTTTCCTTCGAGTTTCGAATTCGAAAGTGAGAGGACTATTGTTGGGGATAAACCCCACTTCTGTCGAAGTCTAGTTCGATGCTCAGCCTAATGCAATCAGTAGCCATGGAAGAGCTTCAGCGGATGGGTCTTAGCTGAACTCTTACAGTCGACCGAACTACTCAGCGGTTGGATCTTAGCCGAACTCCTCAATGGCCGAGCTCCTTCGGATTCCCAACGATCGAACTCCTTAGTGGTCGTCCATCGATCGAACTTCTCAACGGCCGTCCCTTCAGTCGATCGAGCTCCTTCGAACTCCCAACGGTCGAACTCCTCAGCAGTCATCCCTCGATCAAACTTCTCAGCAAACTCCTTGGCGGTCGTCCTCCGATCGGACTCCTCAGCGGTCGAGCTCCTTTCGAACTCCCAGCGGTCGAGTCTTAGCCGCACTCCTCCAGCCAGATGCCTACGAGAGCCAAACTCCCTCCAAGCTTTCTCTTCGATCGGACTTCTTCGAAGAGCTAGACTCATCCCAGATATCCTTCGATCGAACTTCTTTAGGAGTCAGACTCCTTCAGTCAGACTCCTTCCAGACATCTCCTTCGACCGACCGAGCTCCTACCGAACTTCCTAGCTATCGGACCTTAGCCGCTCACCTCCAGCTAGACGCCTATGGGAGCCAAACTCCTTTTGAGCTCCCTTTTCAAGAGTCCGAACTCTTTTGAAATGGATACACGTCAAAGCCCTTCAACCCTTCATTCGATTTCGAGCGGCTCAGTACCAAGATAGCTGCAGCCATCACCATCAGTCCACCGTAAGCGACAGCGATCCACTATCAGGCGGCAATGGCTGTCACCATCAACCCACTGCAGACGATACCTTTTCGTGAGATTGACTCCACCGGACCTCAAGCGGCTCGCCAGCATGCGGCTACAACTATCACCATCAAGCTCCGCTATAAAAAGGATCCTCCAGATATGCTAACTCGAACCTCTGATCTCTAAGCTCTAAGCCCTCCTCTTCTTCTTTAAGCTCTGTGGAACTCATTTTCAAGCACTCCATTTCTATTGACCAGAGCTGACTTGATCGTCGGAGGGTCCTACTGGAGCCACCCCTCACCGGCTCCGAACGAAACTTTATTTTGCAGGTCTCCAATGGCGACCTCGTCTACCTCCACTCCAGCTGATTCTGACGATGATTAGATTCTGTGTCAATAATATCTATGATTATTTATATTAATGTATAGATTCTATATATAAAAAATAGTATATACCAGTAAATGATTATACTAATAAAAAAATATTATGGCTGATATCTGATTTCTTAAATAATACATTCACATCGATAAAAGAAACTATTATGATTGATATGTGATCTTTAAAATCATAATGACATTTTCTCTTAAACTCAAGATGATACTATAAATACCAAATTAAGTTTAAAAATTATTATTTTTCTTATAAATAAAAATATCATATAAAAGAAGATCGGCATTCAAAGAGAAGATAACTGAAGGTCGATAACTTTTACAGATAAAAACATCATAAAAGAGAAGACTGCTATTCAAAGAAAAGATAGCGAAGGCCAATGATTTTTGTAGATAAAATGCTATGAAAGAGAAAGAAAAAAGCTTCAAATTGGATAACGAAGGAGCAAAAGACATAAAAATACCTAAAGAGAAGGAAAATGCCTCAAACTGGATGGCAAAGAAGCTAGTGGCAAAAAAAAAAAATTAAAGAAAAAAAAAGATCTTAAACTGCACGGCTAAGGAGTTAGAGGCAGCTAGTAAAATCGATCATAAAGAAAAAAAATTTATCTAGCAATGATAAGGAGGGACAACTAAAGATTAAAAGCAGAGGAGAAAAATGGTAGAGAATAATAGTGGATTCATCTAAAAATAAGATATCTTCGCTACTAATCTACCGAAAAATAGACAATCTACAGATCTATTAGAAAATAGAAGATCTATAGGAAAATAAAGATTGGCAGATTAGCAATGGTGATCTCCAATGTTTGTAGATATGCCAATGATAGTCACAACAAAAATGAAAGAGATGACATCTTCGTATTATGTGATCGGTGGCTTTGATATTATATTAAAATATTGATATAAAAAAAAAAGAGAAAAGGATAGAGAGAAAAAGGACTTTATTATCTTCATTTCAATCTCATTCGATACATCCTAAGAGTTATTTGTATTAGTGTACAGACTCTATATGGAAAATAATATAGGTTGATATTATAGGAGGATATCGCCGACCTCCATCTTCTCTCTATGGATATCTCCTTAGCACTCACTTTGGCTCCCTTAAAGTGAGAATCAAATACCTATGGGATCAGTCATAGGATGATGACTTCAGCTCATCTTCTTGGATGCAGGATGACGTCTGGTCGGACTCATACCAATCTAGTGGTTGGATCTTAGCCGACGACCCATAAATGGACCTAAGGTGTGGAACCATTTTCAGGGACAATGTGGGCTAATGGATATCCCCATAAATTTCGGATAGTTACAAGAGAGCATGGCACATGAATAAATGCTACTTAATACCCACTACCCATGATTGCATGTGGGACTTAATTGTCCATTATGGTTATCGAATAACGTATTTTCCACCTTCTCTATAAAAAAAGGGACAAAGGATCCTCTGGTAAGCTTTTTGGGCACTCTAAAATCCTCGCTCATTCTCTCCCTCATTGTTTTGAAAGATTCGACTAACTTAAGTATTGAAGGATTCTCCATTGAAGAAATTCTGATGCTTGGACTTCTATTTTAAGACCTAGGAGCAATCACACCATCCTCGGACATCTATTGAACTCCGAGCTTTACCTTGGATGAGCATCGACCACAACTTTTCGTCCTCAGATTGGAGTCTTCGGCAGTAGTTTGGTGCTAAAAGAAGGGCTCAACTTGACAAATAGAGGGAAGAGAACAATGGCGTGAATCAGAGTGTACAATAACTCCACTAATTCCCACTGACAATCATCCCAACGAAGTTTGGGTGCACGGCTAAGGAGTTAGAGGCAGCTAGTAAAATCGATCATAAAGAAAAAAAATTTATCTAGCAATGATAAGGAGGGACAACTAAAGATTAAAAGCAGAGGAGAAAAATGGTAGAGAATAATAGTGGATTCATCTAAAAATAAGATATCTTCGCTACTAATCTACCGAAAAATAGACAATCTACAGATCTATTAGAAAATAGAAGATCTATAGGAAAATAAAGATTGGCAGATTAGCAATGGTGATCTCCAATGTTTGTAGATATGCCAATGATAGTCACAACAAAAATGAAAGAGATGACATCTTCGTATTATGTGATCGGTGGCTTTGATATTATATTAAAATATTGATATAAAAAAAAAAGAGAAAAGGATAGAGAGAAAAAGGACTTTATTATCTTCATTTCAATCTCATTCGATACATCCTAAGAGTTATTTGTATTAGTGTACAGACTCTATATGGAAAATAATATAGGTTGATATTATAGGAGGATATCGCCGACCTCCATCTTCTCTCTATGGATATCTCCTTAGCACTCACTTTGGCTCCCTTAAAGTGAGAATCAAATACCTATGGGATCAGTCATAGGATGATGACTTCAGCTCATCTTCTTGGATGCAGGATGACGTCTGGTCGGACTCATACCAATCTAGTGGTTGGATCTTAGCCGACGACCCATAAATGGACCTAAGGTGTGGAACCATTTTCAGGGACAATGTGGGCTAATGGATATCCCCATAAATTTCGGATAGTTACAAGAGAGCATGGCACATGAATAAATGCTACTTAATACCCACTACCCATGATTGCATGTGGGACTTAATTGTCCATTATGGTTATCGAATAACGTATTTTCCACCTTCTCTATAAAAAAAGGGACAAAGGATCCTCTGGTAAGCTTTTTGGGCACTCTAAAATCCTCGCTCATTCTCTCCCTCATTGTTTTGAAAGATTCGACTAACTTAAGTATTGAAGGATTCTCCATTGAAGAAATTCTGATGCTTGGACTTCTATTTTAAGACCTAGGAGCAATCACACCATCCTCGGACATCTATTGAACTCCGAGCTTTACCTTGGATGAGCATCGACCACAACTTTTCGTCCTCAGATTGGAGTCTTCGGCAGTAGTTTGGTGCTAAAAGAAGGGCTCAACTTGACAAATAGAGGGAAGAGAACAATGGCGTGAATCAGAGTGTACAATAACTCCGCTAATTCCCACTGACAATCATCCCAACGAAGTTTGGGTGCACGGCTAAGGAGTTAGAGGCAGCTAGTAAAATCGATCATAAAGAAAAAAAATTTATCTAGCAATGATAAGGAGGGACAACTAAAGATTAAAAGCAGAGGAGAAAAATGGTAGAGAATAATAGTTGATTCATCTAAAAATAAGATATCTTCGCTACTAATCTACCGAAAAATAGACAATCTACAGATCTATTAGAAAATAGAAGATCTATAGGAAAATAAAGATTGGCAGATTAGCAATGGTGATCTCCAATGTTTGTAGATATGCCAATGATAGTCACAACAAAAATGAAAGAGATGACATCTTCGTATTATGTGATCGGTGGCTTTGATATTATATTAAAATATTGATATAAAAAAAAAAGAGAAAAGGATAGAGAGAAAAAGGACTTTATTATCTTCATTTCAATCTCATTCGATACATCCTAAGAGTTATTTGTATTAGTGTACAGACTCTATATGGAAAATAATATAGGTTGATATTATAGGAGGATATCGCCGACCTCCATCTTCTCTCTATGGATATCTCCTTAGCACTCACTTTGGCTCCCTTAAAGTGAGAATCAAATACCTATGGGATCAGTCATAGGATGATGACTTCAGCTCATCTTCTTGGATGCAGGATGACGTCTGGTCGGACTCATACCAATCTAGTGGTTGGATCTTAGCCGACGACCCATAAATGGACCTAAGGTGTGGAACCATTTTCAGGGACAATGTGGGCTAATGGATATCCCCATAAATTTCGGATAGTTACAAGAGAGCATGGCACATGAATAAATGCTACTTAATACCCACTACCCATGATTGCATGTGGGACTTAATTATCCATTATGGTTATCGAATAACGTATTTTCCACCTTCTCTATAAAAAAAGGGACAAAGGATCCTCTGGTAAGCTTTTTGGGCACTCTAAAATCCTCGCTCATTCTCTCCCTCATTGTTTTGAAAGATTCGACTAACTTAAGTATTGAAGGATTCTCCATTGAAGAAATTCTGATGCTTGGACTTCTATTTTAAGACCTAGGAGCAATCACACCATCCTCGGACATCTATTGAACTCCGAGCTTTACCTTGGATGAGCATCGACCACAACTTTTCGTCCTCAGATTGGAGTCTTCGGCAGTAGTTTGGTGCTAAAAGAAGGGCTCAACTTGACAAATAGAGGGACGAGAACAATGGTGTGAATCAGAGTGTACAATAACTCCGCTAATTCCCACTGACAATCATCCCAACGAAGTTTGGGTGCACGGCTAAGGAGTTAGAGGCAGCTAGTAAAATCGATCATAAAGAAAAAAAATTTATCTAGCAATGATAAGGAGGGACAACTAAAGATTAAAAGCAGAGGAGAAAAATGGTAGAGAATAATAGTGGATTCATCTAAAAATAAGATATCTTCGCTACTAATCTACCGAAAAATAGACAATCTACAGATCTATTAGAAAATAGAAGATCTATAGGAAAATAAAGATTGGCAGATTAGCAATGGTGATCTCCAATGTTTGTAGATATGCCAATGATAGTCACAACAAAAATGAAAGAGATGACATCTTCGTATTATGTGATCGGTGGCTTTGATATTATATTAAAATATTGATATAAAAAAAAAAGAGAAAAGGATAGAGAGAAAAAGGACTTTATTATCTTCATTTCAATCTCATTCGATACATCCTAAGAGTTATTTGTATTAGTGTACAGACTCTATATGGAAAATAATATAGGTTGATATTATAGGAGGATATCGCCGACCTCCATCTTCTCTCTATGGATATCTCCTTAGCACTCACTTTGGCTCCCTTAAAGTGAGAATCAAATACCTATGGGATCAGTCATAGGATGATGACTTCAGCTCATCTTCTTGGATGCAGGATGACGTCTGGTCGGACTCATACCAATCTACTGGTTGGATCTTAGCCGACGACCCATAAATGGACCTAAGGTGTGGAACCATTTTCAGGGACAATGTGGGCTAATGGATATCCCCATAAATTTCGGATAGTTACAAGAGAGCATGGCACATGAATAAATGCTACTTAATACCCACTACCCATGATTGCATGTGGGACTTAATTGTCCATTATGGTTATCGAATAACGTATTTTCCACCTTCTCTATAAAAAAAGGGACAAAGGATCCTCTGGTAAGCTTTTTGGGCACTCTAAAATCCTCGCACATTCTCTCCCTCATTGTTTTGAAAGATTCGACTAACTTAAGTATTGAAGGATTCTCCATTGAAGAAATTCTGATGCTTGGACTTCTATTTTAAGACCTAGGAGCAATCACACCATCCTCGGACATCTATTGAACTCCGAGCTTTACCTTGGATGAGCATCGACCATAACTTTTCGTCCTCAGATTGGAGTCTTCGGCAGTAGTTTGGTGCTAAAAGAAGGGCTCAACTTGACAAATAGAGGGAAGAGAACAATGGCGTGAATCAGAGTGTACAATAACTCCGCTAATTCCCACCGACAATCATCCCAACGAAGTTTGGGTGCTGCCGTGCAAGTGTCCGCTCCATAAGGACTAGCACAACCGCCCATGACAGTAGACTCGTAATGATTTGATGCCCTGGTCTAGCAAGTCCAGGCATTAACCAATGCTATGCATCAGCTTTAATAGGCCACTGAACAACAACAACCCTAGAGCTTGTCCAGCAGGTAGTATTAAAAAATGTGTCCTAAAGTCAATCATCTAAGTTGTAGATAATTAAAATTAGTATATAAATTATCAAATAATAATCATTATTTGACTTATTCATCATAAAAGTTCTATCTTTCTTAAATAAACTCCTAAGTTATGATGAAGTCCTTAGAACCATACTCAATCGATAAAGAATGATTTATCGAATGATTTTTAAATTTGTTCACCATCAAATGATATTAATAAGAATGATAACTTATCGAGTGTAGATCGCTGTATGTCATATGCATTGATTGTCCTCGTAACCAAGTGGTATGGAGATACTGATATGACATATAGGTGGGATGTAGGAGTATATCTATACTGAACGTGATCAATGTAGCACTCTACTATCAAAAGTAGCTAGCTAAGACCAATGGTGATAAGTATCCTTCCGACTTGAGATCACCATGGTGACTTGCAAGCAACTCATTAAACTTTGGTGCCAGACTACCTGTATTTCTAATACAAGATTGAAAGATTTTTGGGTAAAGTCAAGTACTTGTAGAGTCATGAGTCAAGAAGAAATTGACCACTCCTGATTAACTTCAAGAAGCCAATGTCTCGCTGTATTTGAATTTAACAAAACCTATGCCTGAGTAATCCTCATGAGGAGTCATATAATTTGTAAACTTTGAAATATAATATGAATAACTTGTATGAGTGTTGATAGCTAACTCGAAGTTATCTTGAGCATTATGAATTAAAGGGATGAATTATACAATAACTATAGATCAGGATTCTAAGAATATTATTTTGCATACATTTGATCTATCCGAACGTCGGGTACCATTGCTAGATGGTCATTATGATTGATACAAAAATTAGTTCTTATGCTACCGGCTTAGGTTCAAACCTATGAGGTCATACATATAAGAGATTGGTACATGATCGGATGGTTGATCGATAATTAAGAATTGTTAAATGATTGAATCATCAATACGATTGATGATCGATCAAGTGCAAGTATTGTAGGAGGATCGATTAGCAATTGGATTGCTAATTGACTCAATTTGATTAAGCAATCAGGTTGAGATCGACTCTAATTGAATTAAATTCAATTAGAATTGGTTTAGACTTGATTGAGTTAAATCCAATTAATTTATTGGATAAGTCAGTTACAAGGAGAACAAGTTCCTATTTAATTAGGACTTGAGTGAACCTAATTTCTAATTTGATTAGAAATTAAACTAGACTTAAATTTTGATTTAATCTAATTTAATTAAGCTTCTAGTTGGAATATGATCATTTTTAATTGGGTTGCATTTATTCTAATTTAAATAAGATTTAAAATGGGTCTAACCTAGTCTATATTGTAGAGTCCTAGTTAGACTAGGACTCCTAATCTCTTGCACCTAAGAAAAGCCCACACCCCTTATTATTTTGTTTCCTGATGTTTACATGATTTTTTTCTCACCTAAGAAAGGTCTCCACATCCCGTATTCTGGTTGTTTTAAAATAAATTTGACTTGATCAAATTTGAAAATTGATTTTAATATGAACTCTATTTGATAGAGTCCCAAATTTTCAAAACACCTATCTCTCCCTTTATGGAATAAAAGCCACACCCATCTTCATTTTGTTCACCCATTTTTTTTTGCCTTTTGTGCATGGATTTCAGGGTGCTCATGCTTGATTTTTAGGGGGGAGGCATCCAAGTGTTGGACACCCCCTAAAAGTCTATGGAATCCTTCTTAGACTAGGATTTAACCTAGTCTTAGTTGGTTGTTATGGGGTGCCTCCTTTTAAAGAGTTGTGGGCATCAAATATCCCTGGTATTCCATGCAAAAGAGAGAAAAAAAAGAGGAGAAGGTGTGAGGAGGTTTGGTGCTTCAAGGCTATGGGCATGGTGGTCTCATTAGGACATAAAAGGTTAATGTTTGTATGAGAACAAAGGAAGAGAAGGTCCTTTTTTTAGGGTTTCCTCTAGATCCTTTTATTCTCCATCTTTTGAGAGGTTTTTCCACTAGAAAAATCAGAGAAGAAAAGAGATAGGGCATGGGAGGTTGGCGTCCAAGGAGTTGGGCATTGAGGTTTCTTTTGGATATGATATGATCATGTCCTTATGTGAGAAGAAAGAGAAGAGAAGATGGTCTTCTCTTAGGGTTTCTTGGAGAACTTTTTCTTCTCCATATTTGAAAAAAATTTTCTATCAGAAAAATCAAAGAGAAAGAGGGTCATGGAGCATGAAAATAATTGAGAAGAAGGTCTCCTCTTGTTATGACATGAAAATCAATTTCAGGATTTTAATGGTTGATTTCTTGAAAGAGAAGATGAATCTTCTCTTATTGATTTTTCTGAGTTTTTCTTTTCTACCTTTTGGAAGATCCAAAAGTTGATCTTTTTCTTTCATCCTCCTACTTATCTTCATCTCTTGGAGGGTCTAAGAGATCTGAAGAATTTTTATAAATCGACCATCATGAGGGATCCGCAAGAAACTAGTACTTCGAGTGGATCTTCGTTCGACGAACCTCTAATCTATATAGCGATCTCATGTGGACTATCTGTAGAGGCTGGACATGCCGTGTGACTTCAAGCAAAAAAGATAACGATATTTTTCAGCTATAGTATTCTTGACCCATGCGAAGGTAATAGATCTGATCTTTTTTCTGATCTAGATGTGATCTAGGATCTCTAGAATAGTTCTAGATCTAGGATATTGATATGATCAATACTAATCTAATTTATTTTTTAGATTTATTCATGCATCATGATATGTTATAGATCATAGATGTATGGTTTAGTGATTAGATCACATGCATAAGTGGTTAAATAGTTTAATTTATGTCTTTCACTGCATCTAATTTTGAAAATTTTTTGAAATGTATGCATGAAAACCTGCATGATTTTCCAATAAGGGTATCAGAGCTCTAGATTCTTTTATGATATGATCATGTATATTTTAAAATAGATCTAAAAATAAAAACTAAAGATCGCACATACTGATGATAAGATTGTCCTATTGTAAGGTTAACCTCTTATAATAAAAAGATTGTCTAAGTATATACTAATTTATAGATCTAAATCATGAATAAATTAGATATGATCTAAGTAATTTTATGATTTAATTTTTAATTTTAAATTTAAAAAATAAATAAATATTTAATTTATTATTGATTATTTAGATTAGATCTAAATAATGTATGATCGTACATACTGTGAAGGAATCAGATCTAGAATTTTACGGATAGATCTTGAAACTTTTTCAAGATCATGCTGCAAAAGATTTAAATAAATTAAATATTTATTTAAATAAATATATAAATACCTAGATCTCAGATCTATTACATGATCAAGGCATGATATTAAATTAAAAATTAAAATCAAACAAGAAAGAAAAGGTTGATCAAATCAACCTAGATCTATACTACATCAAATGTAGGTATGAAGTTAATATATCAGATCTATTACTTGAGCAAGTTAGATATTCTAACTTGCTGATCCGAGCTTGAGAATGAAGTTACAAGCTGCACACATATCCAATCTTTAGGAGTCATCCACACGAGCTCATGAACACGATCAGAGATCCTGATGCAGGAAATCAGCACAGTATGCTAGCACTGTGCTGATCTCTCTTCGATGGTTGATCTGATGCTTCCTTCTTTGAAACTTGGATACTTCAAAATACCAAAAGAAAAGAGAAAGATTTGTGATGCTGAGACACCTCTCAAAAGCTCACAAAAAGAGAGGAAGAGATCTGAAATAAAAACCTTAGAAGAAGATCCTCTTCTTCTTCTTTATTCTTTTTTAGACACCCTGATTTGTGTTTTTAATATCTCCACGACCTAGATAAATTTTTCTATAATTTTTCTACATCAAAGAGGCCTCTCAAATGTATGAAATCCAAGAAAATTTTAGTCAATTTTTTTTTTTTAAATAAAGAGATATGCAGAGTCCAATTTAGGTCAAAAACCTAGACCAGGAAGGACCAAATAAGGAAAATTGTTGGGGCGCCCAACTCTTGGGTGCCCCTACCTTTTTTTTCTACCATGGACCAGCAAGGGGGCTACACAAAAAAATATCCTCTTTTACCATGAAAATCAAAGAAAATAAAAAAGGATGGGTCGGCACACTTATGGGAAGAGTTTTGGTTGACAAGGATTCTATAAGCAAAACTAATTTCTCTTTTGACTTGGTCTTCCAACAAACTTCCATATGAGAAAAAGGAAGAGAGGAAGATGTGAGAAACCTTGGGCATGGAGATTATTCACGTAAAAATACAAAGAGAAAAGGATGGGGCGTGAGGATTAGGTGGCGCAAGGAATAAGGAGTCCTAGTCACACTGGGACTCCTGTTTTGACTTGGTCAGACAAGATCTTTTAACCACATAAAAACAAGAGTAAACCAACCCAATTAAATAAGGTTCTAACCCATTTAAGAACTTAATTAAATTAGATTTAATTTTAATTTAATTTTTTAATCAAATTAGAAAATTAGATTGACCCGAGTCCTAGTTAGACTAGGACTAGTTTTTCCTTGCACTTGACTTATCCAATAAGCCAATTAGACTTGATCCAATCAAGCCCAAACTAAATCTAATTAAACCATATTTAATTAGACTTAATCTCAGCCTACTGGCTTAATCAAATTAAGTCAATTAGCAATCGAATTGCTAATCAATCCTTCTGCAATACTTGCACTAGGTTAAACACCAATCGTATTGATTGTTTAACCTTAAAACGATTCTAAATCGCTGATCAACCATCCAATCGAAACATGAACTCTAATATTTGTGACTTCATAGGTTCGAACCTAAGCTGGTAGTATAGAAATAAATTTCTATACCAATCAAAATGACCATCTAGCAATGATACCCAATGATCAGATAGATCGAAAGGTATAGAACACCATCCTTAGAACCCATGCGAATATAGTTTCTATATAATTCATTCCCTTGATTATAATGCTCGTAGGACACCTCAAAGTTCAATTGTCAACTCTGATCAAGTTGTTCACATTGTATTTCAAAATATCAAATCTATATGATGGATTATCCTGACCAAGATTTTGCTATATTGAAATACAGTGATACATTCTTCTCCAACTCTTGGAGTGGTCAATTCCATCTTGATCACACTCTGACTTTGCAAGTACTTGACTATGCCTAGAAGCCTTCCGTTGTTGAATTAGAAATTCCGTTAGTCTGGTACCAAAGCACAGTGAGTTGCTTGTAAGTCACTGAGGTGATCTCAGGTCTAAGGGATACTTATACCTATATCCCATTAGAGACATTCTTGACAGCAGAATGCTCTGGAGTTGGTCACGTTCAATGATGATGTACCCATACATCTCACATGTATGCCATACTAGTGTCTCCATACTTTTTGGTTAAGAGGACAACCAACCTATATGGCATATAGCAATCTATGCTCGATAGATGCTGTCGTCCTAATTAACAGTCTATCATTTGGTCATAAACAAATTTAAGGACTAATCGATAAATCCTCTTTTTATTGAAACTAAATAGTCCTAAGGACTTCATCACAATAATGAAGTTCATTAGAAGATGTAAATTTATAATGAAAAAGATGTCAAAATATTTTTTATTAATTAATAAATCAATTACAATATCTCAATCATCAACAGGCTGACGATTGATTTTGGGACATAATTTTCAACAACTCCCACTTGTCTTAAAGCCACTTGGCATAGTATCTAATCCCATCTTTGACTTATGGTTATCGAACTCTTTGATTGCTAGGACTTTAGTGAAAGGATCAGCTAGGTTCTTCTTTCCGTCGATCTTCTAAAGGTTAATATCATCACGATCCACGATCTTACGGACCAAATAGAAGCGGTGCAGAATGTACTTTTTCCATTGGTGTGCCTTTGGTTCCTTTGCTTGAGCTATGGCGCCAGTGCTATCGCAGTAGAGCAGGATTGGACCATCAATGGAGGATGCTACTCCAAGATTGGTGATGAACTTTTTCAATCACACAGCTTTCTTTGCTACATTTGATGCTGCCATGTATTTTGCTTTACAAATAGAGTCAACCACTGTATGCTGCTTGAAACTTTTTCAGCAGATAGCTCCACCATTTAGAATAAAGATATATCCCAACACACTTTTACTGTCATCATGGTCAGATTGAAAGCTGGAGTCTGTAAACCCCATAAGCTTTAAATTTGACTCACCATAAACCAACCATTGATCCTTAGTATTTTTCAAATATTTAAGGATGGTTTTAACCATCTTTCAGTGATTTTCTCCAAGGTCAGACTGGTATCTACTCACCACTCCTAGTGAGTATGCCATGTCTGATCTCGTACATGTCATTGCATACATAATAGACCCTACTATTGAAGCATATAAAATTTTACTCATACGCTCTTTCTCTTTAGGAGTTGTTGGACAATCCTTCTTAGAGAGAGAAATTTCTTGGCCTATCAAAAGATAGCCCTTTTTGGAATTCTTCATGCTGAACCTCTTCAGCATAGTTTCTATGTACGTGAATTGAGATATACCAAGCATCCTTTTAGATCTATCACTATAGATCTTCATCCCTAGGAGATAGGATGCTTCACCCAAGTCCTTCATGGAGAACTGTGATGACAACCAGACTTTTATTTCTTATAGTATGGGGATGTCATTTTCGATTAAGAGAATGTCATCCACGTACAAAATAAGGAATACCACTGCTGGACCATTTGTCCATTTATAAATGCAGGGTTCTTCTCCGTTCTTAACGACGCCATACGTTTTGATCACTTTATCAAAATACATATTCCAACTCCGAGATGCTTGCTTTAATCTATAAATGAATCTCTGAAGCCTGCACACCTTGGACTCATCTATGGATATGAATCCCTCAGATTGTATCATATACACCTCTTCGGTTAGCTCTCCATTTAGAAAAACCATCTTCACATCCATCTGCCAAATCTCATAGTCCAGGTGGGCAGCTATTGCAAGCATTATCCAAATGGATTTGAGCATTGCCACTAGAGAGAATGTCTCATCATAGCCAATATTATAACACTGAGGATACCCCTTGACAATGAGATGGGCTTAATAGATCTCCATCTTTTCATTTATGCCTCTTTTCCTTTTGAATATCCATTTACACCTAATGGGTTTAACCCCTTCAGGTGGGTCAACTAATGTGCATACATCATTGACCTTCATGGAATCCATTTCAGATCTCATAGCTTCTAGCCATTTCTTAGAGTCGGATCTCTGCATCACATCCATATAGATGATCGGATCCTCATCATTCTCATCAAGTTTAATGAGATCACCATCCTGGACCAAGAATCTATAGTATCTATCCAGATGGCATGGTACTCTACCGGATCGGCTTAATGGTGTGGGTTCACTAAGCTTCGAATCTGATCTGATCAAATCTGACTTAGGTTCAACATTCTATGTCGGACTTTCTATTTATTGAACTTCATCAAGTTCAACCTTAGAGGCAACAGTTCCTTCACCAAGGAACTCTTTTTCTAAAAATGTTGCCTTAAGGCTAACGAACACCTTTTGTTCATCAACATGATAGAAATAGTATCATTTGGTCTCTTTTGGGTACTCTATGAATGTACACTTGTTAGACCTAGGTCCAAGTTTATCTGTAATTAATCATTTGACATAAGTCGGGCACCTCCAAATCTTAAGGTGTGAAAGTGTTGGCTTACGTCCTGTCCATATCTCATATGGAGTTTTAACTATAGACTTACTTGGAACCCTATTTAATAGATAACAAGCTAATTCGAGTGCATATCCCTAGAAGGATATCGGTAAGCTATCAAATCCCATCATGGATCAGACCATGTCTAATAGAGTCCGATTTTTTCTTTCAGACATACCATTATGCCATGGTGTTCTAAGAGGAGTCTATTGAGAGAGAATTTCATTCTCTCCTCGATATGTGAGAAACTCACTAGAAAGGTATTCTCTTTCTCGGTCAGACTGAAGAGTTTTAATACTCTTTCTAATTTATTTTTCTACTTTACTTTGGAATCGTTTGAACATTTCAAAAGAATCCGACTAATGTTTCATCAGATAGACATATCCATATCTGGATAGATCATCTATGAAAGTGATGAAGTAGACATATCCATCTCTGATACTTATGCTCATTGGTTCATATACATCAGTATGTACCAGACCTAAGAGCTCATTGGCTCTCTCATCTTTTTCAATAAAAGATGACTTGGTCATTTTGCTAAAAAGACAGAACTCATAGGTTGAAAGTGATTTACAATCACTGACTTCGAGGATTTCCTCTTGAGTCAATTTGTTTATTCTGTACTTATTTATATGACATAGCCTACAGTACCATAAGTAGATATCTGATATACTATCTAATCTAGGATACTTACTAGTAGAATAGATTACATTAACAGGTTGTGATAACATATATACATCATTGTTCAATTGTCCATAGAAATCAGTAACACCATTCACAATGATATTACAAACTCATTTTTTTATTAAAATTTCATAATTGTTCATGACCAAAAGGCCTACAGAAATGATATTTAAAAAGAAATTAGGACAGAAATAATAATCACTAAGAATAATGGTATGAGATTCAAATACAAGTTTCAAAATTTTTAAAGCTAGAACTGGAACTGGTCTTCCATCTCCAACGTTCAAAAATCTCTCGTCTTGCTCGAATCTTCTACTGACCAGCAACCCCTGCAACGAATTATAAATATGGTAAGGACTATTGGTATCCAATACCTAGTTAGTAATATCACAAATAGAGAAATTGTAAGGAGTTATCATATAAATATCTTGTCTAGCAACAGCTTGCTTCTTTCTCTGCCTGTTTGGATCTAGAAAGGTAATGTACTGAGGATAGTTTCTCTTCTAGTGCTTCCACTTCTTACAAAAGAAGCAGTTAGCTTGACTCTTATCGGATTTGATCTTCTTGTTCTGGCCCTACACTGATGTCCCAGCCTGAACTTGCACCTTCTTTGTTTTCTTCTTCTTGTTCTTCTTTTCTTTCCTAAAGGGTCGAGAATCAGAAGATGAACCTCCCACTAAGTTCACTGACTCTTTATGGAGCTGGTGATCCTTCTCAAAGTTTTGAAGTAACCCCAGTAAGCCGTGGTAGTTTACTTTAGACTTTGTCATGCTGTAATGCGTAAGGAAAGAAAGATAGGACTTTGGCAGCGAGTTCAGTATTGCATCTTTTCCAAGTTATTCATGCAAGAAAAAGTCAAGTTTGCTCAAGCGCTCTATCAGCTTGATCATATACAGTACATGATTAGTGACAGAGGCTCCATCCCACATTCTGGTGTTGAAGATGGTGCAACTAGTCTTGTGCCTCTCAACATCATCGGGTGTGCCCAAAGAATCCTTCAACACTTGAAGCATTTCATTTGGCTGAGCTATCTCAAACCTACGACTGAACTCATCGCTCATCGTAGCCAGCATAATACAATGCACCATGGTTCGGTCATTGAGCCACTTCTAATAAGTATCTCTGATTATTCCACATGCATTGGCAGTTGGCTCCTCAGATACAGGATCCATCAGCATATATAGGATCCGTTCATGCTCCAGGACAATCTTCAACTTTCGGTACCAGCTACCGAAGTTGGGTTCCATCAACTTATCATTATCCAACAATGATCGGAGCGATAGAGAAATGGCCATATCTGCATAAAGAAAAATCAAAATCTAATTAGTAATTGATTCATTAAATCTAAAGATTTGGACTTTAATCAAAAGATTTCTCTTACTATTTTATTTGAATTGGAAGCCTCTACATCCAATTCGAGGAATTACCCTAATTTTTTAGTGGATACTAGAATCCATATAGACTGTATATGAGCCCAACTTTGGTTGGCCAATCCATGTACATCTAAGGATAGGTTCATAACCAATTATTTTTTTAAATAATTTTTAGTAATTAAATTTTGCCCCAACTCCTAATCAGTTGGCTTTGGCCTTCTCAGAAAAGGGTCCAATTAGGTCCAATCATTAACATGACCATACTTAGCCCATCTAACTAATGAATGATCAGGCCCAACATTGGTTGGCCCACCTGACCACCATTTAGAAAGATGTATCAAAGAGATCATATAATGAATGATAATTTCATCAACCGATAAGCACCAGGCCTTTGGATCTCCAATGATTATCCAACTGATGGACCCATTATCATCAACTTTAATGGGAGGCTATGATCCAGTTATCATATTACTATTTCATTTTAAGGATCTAATAATTTTAGAAAATTTATTTATAGAAGTGAGTAGATAAGATTAACCAGCTTGTCATGATAATTCCACTGACTTCACCAAGTCAGCTTAAGGGAGACTACTAACAGGCTGGTCTAGGAGCACCTAAATCAGTCACACTGATTTATCTAGCTGACATGGGTTAGCTCGAATAGTCAAGTGATTTAATCAAAATATAATCTCACCAAAAGGTTAGGTAAGTTCGATCGATGGGAGGGTCTGCCAAAGCTTGCCTAAGACACCATCAGAAATAGCCAGGTAAGCGGGCTGCCAATTAAAAACTATCGGTCTGGTTTATCTTAGACACCGACTGGTTTAATTAGTTTCAATTAGATCAACCTAATAGTTCGTGCTAGACTGCGTAGCCAAGGATCTTATTTAAGACATGGACTTGATCAACTACAACTATTATAATTGATCTAGAGAATTCTTGACCTAATCTAAGATAATAATTGATTAGATTTAGTCAATTCTCTAATTAAGTCCATTTTTTAATCTGACCCTAGATCTAACCTAATTAATAGACCTTATCCCCACTAACCCATTTAACCTAATGTGATATGATTTGTATCTTAGGATCTTCAATTCACAATCCTAGATCCTAATCAATCAACTTCTTAATTCTCAATTAAGTTTTGGACTGAGGGTTGGGTTTGGCTTTTCAAAAATAATTTTTATATTTATAAAATATTTTTACAACATGGTTCTATCAATCAAGTTGCATATTTGACTCATAATCAATATGCAAGTAAAATAAACATAAAACTACTTTAGATCTAATCTAAATAAGTTCATGTAATTGAAATAGTTTCAATAATAATCAATCATAAATCTTTCTAGATCAAATCTAACATATTTATGATGATTAAAATTAGATTAAAATATTTTTAATCAGATCATAAAATTTTTTAGATCTAATCTAAAATTTTATGATCAATATTTTAGATCAGCACGTACTAGGATAACCTATTTATTGTAAGAGGTAAACCTTACAGCAGGACAATCTTATGGCAGTCCATGCAATCTAAAATATTTTATTTTTAGATTTAAAATTATTTTAAATTTATTAAATTATAAATAAAATTAGATCAAATCTAATAAATTTATGATTAGAGTTAGATCATCACGAATTAGGACAACCTTTTTACTGTAAGGGGTAAACCTTACAGCAGGAAAACCTTATGACAGTTCGTGAGATCTAATTTTTTTTTTAAAATTTTAGATTTAATAATAAAATTATAAATTAGATTTAATCTAAAAAATAATCTAAACATGCATAAAAATCATGTAACAAGAATCTGGCTTTGATACCAATTGAAGGAACCAGATCTAGGGTTTTATGGATAGATCTTGAAACTTTTCAAGATCATGCAGCAAAAAATTTAAATAAATTAAATATTTATTTAAATAAATATATAAATATCTAGATCTTAAATCTATTACATAATCAAGGTATGATATTAAATTAAAAATTAAAATCAAATAAGAAAAAAAAGATTGATCAAATCAACCTAGATCTATACTACATCAAATATAGGTATGAAGTTAATAGATCAGATCTATTATCTGAGCAAGTTAGATATTCTAACTTGCTGATCCAAATTGTAGGATGAAGTCATGAGCTGCACACACGTTCGACCTCTAAGAGTCATCCACATGAGCCCATGAATACGATCAGAGATCCTAATGCAGAAGATCAGCACAGTATGCTAGTACTGTGCTGATCTCTCTTCGATGGTTGATCCGATGCTTTTTTCTTCAAAACTTGGATACTTCAAAATATCAAAAGAAAAGAGGAAGATTCATGATACTGAGACACCTCTCAAAAGCTCACAAAAAAGGAGGAATAGATCTAGAACAAAAATCCTAGAAGAAGACCCTCTTCTTCTTCTTTGTTCTTTTCTACACACCCTGATTTATATTTTTAATATGTCCACGATATAGATGAATTTTTCTCTAATTTTTTTATACCAAAGAGGCCTCTCAAACGTATGAAATTCACAAAAATTTTAGTCAAATTTTTTTTTTTAAAATAAAGAGATATGCAGAGTCCAAGTTAAGTCAAAAACCTAGACTAGGAAGGACCAAATAAGGGAAGTTGTTGGGGCGCCCAACTCTTGGGCGCCCCCACCTTTTTTTGCCATGGACCAGCAAGGGGGGTGCACAAAAAAATGTCCTCTTTTACCATGAAAATCAAAGAAAATAAGGAAGGATGGGTTGGCACACTTATGGAAAGAGTTTTGGTTGACAAGGTTCTATCTCATAGAATCCTTAAGCAAAACTAATTCTCCTTTTGACTTGGTCTTCCAACAAATTTTCATATGAGAAAAAGGAAGAGAGAAGGAAGGCATGAGAAACCTTAGGCATGGAGATTATTCACATAAAAATATAAATAGAAAAGGATGGGGCATGAGGATTAGGTGGCGCAAGGAATAGGGAGTCCTAGTCACATTAGGACTCTTGTTTTGACTTGGTCAAACAAGATCTTTTAACCAAATAAAAATAAGAGTAAACCAACCCAATTAAATAAGATTCTAATCCATTTAAGAACTTAATTAAATTAAATTAAATTATATTTTATTTTAATTTAATTTTTTAATTAAATTAAAAAATTGGATTGACTCTAGTTTTAGTTAGACTAAGACTAGTTCTTCCTTGCACTTGACTTATCCAATAAGCCAATTGAACTCGATCCAATCAAACCCAAACTAAATTTAATTAAATTATATTTAATTAGACTTAATCTCAGCTTACTGACTTAATTAAATTAAGTCAATTAGCAATCAAATTGCTAATCGATCCTCCTACAACACTTGCACTAGGTTAAACACCAATCGTATTGATTGTTTAACCCTAAAATGATTCTAAATCGCTGATCAACCATCCGATCGAAATATGAACTCTAATGTGTATGACCTTATAGATTCGAACCTAAGTCGATAGCATAGAAATAAATTTTTGTACCAATCGAAGTGACTATCTAGCAATAATATCCCACGGTCGGATAGGTCGAAAGGTGTAGAACACCATCCTTAGAACTCATGCGAATATAGTTTCCATATAATTCATCCCCTTGATCATAATGCTCGTAGGACATCTCAAAGTTCAACTATCAACTCTGATCAAGTTGTCCACATTGTATTTCAAAATATCAAATCCATCTGATGGATTATCCTGACCAAGGTTTTGCTATATTGAAATACAGTGATACATTCTTCTCCAACTCTTGGAGTGATCAATTCCATCTTGATCACACTCCAACTTCACAAGTATTTGAGTATGCCCAGAAGTCTTCCATTGTTGAATTAGAAATTTAGTTAGTCCGATATCAAAGCACAGTGAGTTGCTTGCAAATCACTGAGGTGATCTTAGATCTAAGGTATACTTATACCTATATCCCATCAGAGATATTCTCGATAGTAGAATGCTCTAAAATTGGTTACGTTCAATGATGATGTACCCATACATCTTATTTATATGCCATACCAGTGTCTCCACACTCCTTGGTTAAGAGAACAACTAACTTATATGGCATATAGCAACCTATGCTCGATAGACGCTGTCATCCTAATTAACAGCCTATCATTTAGTCATGAATAAATTTAAGAACTAATTGATATATCCTCTCTTTATCAAAACTAAATAGTCCTAAGAACTTCATCGCAATAATGGAGTTCATTAGAAGATATAAATTTATGATGAAAAAAGAAGTCAAAATATTTTTTATTAATTAATAAATTAATTATAATATCTCAATCATCAACAGACTGACAATTGACTTTGGGACATAATTCTCAATATACTGAGTATAAGATTGTCTTGCTGTAAGGTTTATCCTTTATAGTGAAGAGATTATCCTAGTATATGCTTCCTAAATCATAAATAAGTTAGATGAGATTTATAATGATTTATGATTTATTTTTAAATTTTAAATCTAAAATTTATTAGTTTATGATTTAAATTTTTGATTATTTAGATAAGATCTAAATAATATATGTTTCATGTTTAGATCTAGTTCTTTTTATATATATGCTGGATATGTAGTTTTAATTTTTGAATCTAGAATGTATATGTATGATATATATGCCTTGTGGAATTTAAATTGCAAATTTATTTTCTATAAAATTTTAGATTCAAAACTCTAGGACATGATCTAAATATTGAAACAAATTAGATCTAAAATCATGAATTGAATTTGATTCAATGTAAATTGTTTATACCTTGAACATATTTCAAAAGTTAAAATCAGAAACTAGTTCTGAGGTTCCAAACCCCAACCCATCAGCCTTGAACTTAATTGAGAATTAAGTGATTATTTAGGATCTAGATTTATGATTTGAAGATCCTAAGATAATTTCATAAAATATGGGTTAAACGATAATGGGTTAGCTTTGATCAGGTCATTAACTAGGTTAGACGTAGGGTCAGATTAAATATGAACTAAGTTAAGAAATTGATCAAACCTAATTAATAATTAATTAGAATTATGCTATTTCTTCTTTATAGATTAATTCAATAGTTGTAGTTGATTATAGTCCATACATCTAACAAATAGACATGATCGTGGCTTAGTGGTTGAGCCCGAGTCTTTAAGTAGATCAAATCAAAATTGATAAACCGATTTATATCTAAGGTAAGTCTGGCATTACCAGATCGACGGCTTTTAATTGGTAGTCCGTTTACCTGGCCATTTTTTATGGTGTCTAAGGCAAGCTTTGGCTGACCTTCCCATCAATCTCACTTACTTGACTGATGTGGATAATCAGCTCTTGATTAGGTTGGTCATTGATTCGTGCTAACCCATATCACATAGAAAATCAGTGAGACTGATTTAGATGCCCATGGATTGAAATTGATCCTAATCCTCATCTATAACTTGAGAAGTCAGTGAGAGAATTTGACTTGGTGAAGTCGGTGGGAGCAATTTGGTCCATATCTTCTCTATCTTTAAATCATAAATAAATTAAATTTTCTAAATTATTAGATCCTTAAAATGATAAAGTTATGAAGATAACTGAGTCATAGCCTCCTATTAAGGTATTTGATAATGGATCAAATAGTCTGGATGGACATTGGAGGTACCTTACGTCTGGTGTTCATCGAGATATTAAAATTATCAATCATCATATGATGATTAGGTCGCATTCTTTGAATAGCGATCAGGTTAGTCAGAGCTTTTGTCGAACCTGGTCATCGTTCGTTTGATGTACTGAACTCTATCATGTTAATAGTTGGACCTAACCGAGATTTTCAGTAGAGGCACCTTACGCTTGCTGAGCTTGGGACAAAACTAAATTACTAGAAATTAGTCGAAGAAAAAAATTGGTTGAGAACCTATCCATAGGTGCATATGGATTAGCCAGAGCTTTCCTCGGGCCCGTATGCAATCATATGGATTCTACAACCTACTAAAAAATTAAAGTAATTTTTCGAATTGGAGTTAGAGACTACCAATTCATACAAAATAGTAGAAAAATCTTTAGACTAAACTCCAAATCTCTAGGCTTAAAATAATTCATATACATTAGGTCTATGTTCTCTTTTTTTAGATTAAGGCTAAACCCTAATTGCTCCGATCACTGTCAGACAATGATGTACTTATGGGATTCAATTTTGATAATCAATATCAAAAGTTGAATTTGGTTCAATAGCACAAAGAGGTTTGTGTTGGGGCTTATAAGTCCAATCAAAACAAAAGGTCTAAAGTTAACCCAAATCAGGTAGAGTGCTTCTAATGTCAGAAGCAAGGTCGTAGGAAGAAGTATTGTCCTGAATACCTTGCTTCCCTTGATCCCAACAGATTGAATAAAAGAAAGGAGCAAGGAGTTGCTTATCAAGGATATTATATGACAACATCTTGAAATTTCTCTATTTGAGATTCTACTACCTGGGTATTAGATACCAATAGTCCTATATAATTTGTTGCAAAGACCAAAAATAAGTAGAAAGTTTGAAAATGACGACAGATTCTTGAACATTAGAGTTGGAAATCCTATTCCAATCCTAGCTTTAAGAGTTGTCAAGCTTGTTTTCAAAAGTTGTCATTTTTAGTGATTATCACTGTTGTCCATTGTTTATGATAAATGTGATCTCTATTGGCTTTTTAGTCAGAGATGGTTATTATTTATCTATAAAAAAAGATTATTATGATATCATTATGAATAATATTACAATAATGCATGGACAATAAAGAAATGACATATATTTTTTATCATAGCATGTTAAGTGTAATGTACACGTCTAATAAATACTCAAGTTAGATAATGTCTTAAATATCTATCTTTGATATTATAGGTTTTGTCATGTTAACAAGAGCAAGATAAATATATTAGCCTAAGAGAAAAACCTCAACATCAATGATTATGAATCATTGATGACCTGTGAGTCTTATCTTCTTGAGAAGATGATAAAGTTATCTTTTACTAAAAAAAGATGAAAGAGCTAGTGAGATTATAAGTCTCATACATAGTGATGTATGTGGACTTATGAACTCAAGTACTATAGGAGGATATCAATATTTTATTATAATTGCAGACAATCTATCTAGGTATGAGTACATCTAGTTTGAATCATTTGAAATGTTCAAATAATTTTATAATAAAATAAAAAAAAGAAACTAAAAAATATATTAAAACTCTTCGATCAGATTGAGGAGGCGAATACTTATTTAGTGAGTTTGTGATATATCTAGGAGAGAATGAGATTCTCTCATAGTGAAAATCTTTTCGAAATACTACAAAGATATTGGTGTATCGAAAAGGAGAAATTAAACTTTGTTAGACATGGTTCGATCCATGATGGAGTTTACTAGTCTGCTTGTTTCGTTTTAGGGTTATGCTCTTATGACTACTTATTTTACTCTAAAAAATGTTCCAAGTAAATCTATGCAAAGACTCCATATGGGATATGGACTAGATGTAGATCCAGACTCTCTCACCTTCGAATTTGGGATTGTTCGACTTATATCAAACGTTTGCATATAGATAAACTTGGACCTCAGTCCAATAGATATTTATTTATAGGGTACCCCAAGAAAACTAGGGGTTATTACTTCTACCATGCTGAAGAACAAAAGTTCACTACTATAAAAAGAGCCTACAGTAGTGCATACTACAGCAGCGATTTTCAAAATTACTGCAATAGAGTCTACGGTAGTGGTTAAAAAGAACCACTGCTATAGATCGATCTATGACAGTGGTTTTAAGAAATCGCTGCCATAGGCCGATCTATAGCAGCGGTTCTTTATAACCGCTATAATATTTTTGACCTATAGCAATAGTTAACGATAATCGCTGCCATAGATCGAACCTATAGCAGTGGTTAGAAAAATCACTACTATAGGTCGATCCTATAGTAGCGGTTCCTTGTAATTACTACTATAAGTCGATCTATGACAGCAATTATTTGTAACCGCTGTCATATATTTTTTTTTATTTTTTCTAAATATTATATAATTTTAAAATTTAATGTTCATCTTCATCGTTCATTATCTAAATAATTATCATTAGAGTATCGTCGCAAAAGTTTGCCTCGATCTGATGGCCCTAGCTTCATCGATCAAAAAAAATTAATTTCGATAACCATGAATGATGATGTGATGATCTGATAGATGGAGATCTCTGATGGATCCAAAAATCTATAACGATGATCTCGGTTATGTTTGTAGCATACTATTAAAATTTTACTTCAATCGGATATCATTATCTTAGTCAATTTAGTATAGATTAATTTTGACCGTTAAATGATAAATGAGTGATCAAAGGACCAGATGGTGTCCGATTATGAGATATTTTTTTATAAATGATCTTGGCTATTACTTTAATTATTTTTTATAGTAGTGATTATAAAATTTAACTTATGAAATAAAGAATGATCTAAAACTATACGTCGTCTGATAATCATTCTTAAACTCCGTTGGTTGTTATGCTCGTGCTTTTGCAATATCTGCTTAACATGAATAGTTCATGCAAAAATTATTTAAATTTTACTATCATCATTGTATAAAATAATTAAAATTATAGTAAAAATTATTTAACTAAAAAATTATCTCATAATCGAATGCCATTTAGCCCTTTGATTGCTTGTTTCTAATTTAACGATCGAAATCATTCCATACTAAATTGACCATGATAATGATATACGATTGAAGTAAAACTTTGATAGTATCCTACAAATATCATCAAGATCATCTTTATAGATTTTTGGACTGATCGAAGGTCTCCATCTATCAGATCATTGCATCATCGTTCGTGATCATCGAAATTAAATTTTTCTGATCGATGAAGCTAGGGCCATCAGATCGAGGCGATCTTTTGTGATGACATTCTAATGATAATTATTTAGATAGTGAATGATGAAGATGAGTATTAAATTTTAAAATTATATAATATTTAAAAAAAATAAAAAAAATATTTTCAACCTATGATAGCAGTTATTGAAAACTGCTAGGTTAAAAATCTTCAAATTTTTTTTCTTCCATGCGCTCTCTCTCTCCCCTCCTCTCCATCGCTGGTGAGACTCTACCCAAGTCCTCCCCACCAGTCGGCACCATCCCTCCTTCCCCCTAGTCGCCCACCTCTCGGTGCCCCCTCCTCCCCCTTCGCCCACCCCCCGCTCGTCCAAACCCCTACCCACCAACCCCCCATGCTGCCCTCCCCATCCCTGGCTGCCCACCCCTGCCCTCCCTAGCCGCCGCCCCATATCCTTTCCATCTTTGATCGTCGCCGCCCACCCTTTGCCTCCCCACCTCCCCATCCTCGGTCAGCCACCCCCTGCCCCTCACCATCCCCGATCGCCACCGCCCCTACCTCCCCATCCCCGGCCACCGCCACCCCCTGCCCTCCCCGGTCGTTGCCCCCTACCCTTCCCATCCCCGGCTACCACTCCCACCTCCTTCCCTCCCCATCCCTAGCTGCCCGCCTCCTGCCCTCCCCATCCTTACCGCCACCACCCCCTGCCCTCCCATCCCCGACCTTCCACCCCTACCTCCCCTCCCTTGCCTCCCCGTCAAAGCGCCCTCCAGGCCCCTCTCCCTCTCTCTCCCTCTCTCTCTTTCCTCTTTCTCTCTTTCTCTCTCTATCTCACTATCTTGCTCTTATTTCGTAGGTTACCTCTAGCACCATCGTCTTCCTCTAGCACCATCATCGACGATCTTCAAAGGTTTCGATGCGACCTCCTCTCTGTAGTCATAGGTATAATTTTTATTTTAATTTTTATAGTATTATTTATTAATCACTGGACTAGATCTATCAATGGATCGGGTTTCAGGTCAAAATCTAAATATTTAGATTTGGATCCAATTTTAATTACTAATATCAGACTCGAATCCGAATATCCGATGGGTCCATGCTTGAAGTACCAGACCCAAACCCTAATAGATCCTAGGTATTCAGACCTAATTTTGAGATCCAAAACTAAGTAAGGGGAGAGGAGAGAGGGGGGAGGGGTTCAACCTCACCGTCGTCGTCGATGAGGGAGATCGAGAGAGAGAGAGAGGAGGGAGGGGGTCCGGCCTTATCGCATCACTGGAGGGAGGGGATCCGGCCTCGCAGCGAGGGAGATTGAGAGAGTGAGAGAGGGAGGGAGGGGTTTGGCCTTACCACCATCGTTGCCAAGGGAGATCGAAAGAGGGAGAGAGGGCTGAAGGGGGTCCGACCTCGTTGGCAAGGGAGATCAAGATCAGGGAGGGGTCCGGCCTCACTGACGATGGAGATTGAGTGGGAGACGGACAGTCGAAAAGATGAGGGGGGCGCGAAGATAGCCAAGAACAGGGGATGGCACATAACTGAGCCAGCTTGGATATGCAGCCAAGTTAGCTCGGGCCAAGATCGAGCTAGCTGGGAGAGGATCCGAGCTGGATGTCTCAGACATGGAGTCAGCTGTCTCAAGCATGGAGCTGGCTCAGTTTCTAAGCAAGTCAGCTCGATGGGTGCGAACAGAATTTGATATGTCTTTTTAAGATTCTAACTGTAAGCCCTAAGATGCCGCCATCATCTACTTCATTCTTCTTTTAGATTTTTGGATTAACACCAAGGTTCGCGTAAGAGATCGGATCTACGACTGTTGCTTATTCTTAATTATTTATGAATGTAATTCATGCTGTAGAATTTATTGAATAACATTTTTTGGATGTTTATATCTTATTGCTTTTGTTTATTGCATTGCATAACGATAGACTTGTCAATTGATTAGTGTACATAATCTCCGACATCCATACAATTATATATAATTATATGGATGAGAGAATTATATACAATCATTAATTGATTGTTCAATTTGGATAGTTTGAAAATTATAGATAATTCTATAGGTAGTTGCAGTAATCAAATGGTATGCTAAAAATTTTGAATGAAATTTTGGACAGTATTTTTCTTTTATTCTTCCTACATAGGAGAATTAAGAGAAAATCCTGTCAAAATTTCATTCGATCTCTGTTGTATATTATTTGATTACTGTAATAAACCTATAGAATTAATATAATTTCTAAATGGGATAGGACCTATTTTTATCTATTAGTTGGTGATAGGATGCATTTATTGCATGTCTGAAAATAATATTTAATGAGTTCCACACATGATATTTATTTCAATCCTTATTTATGATGTATTTTTTATTTATAATGCATATTTATTTATAATGCATTAGTATATAATTTAAGTTCTACACATGATTTAATTGTAGTATCATTATTTTTAAAATGGATAAGGATGGATGAAGTTTAGTAAGCTCTCGCCAAAATATGAGGCTGGACTTCAAAATTTTTTTAATTTTGCTATAAAAAAATTTGAAGACTATGGATTGATCCAATGTCCTTATAAAAAGTATATGGATGGACCGTGGCTATCTCGTCAAGATGTAAATGATCACCTCACTATTTATGATTTTAAGCCGATTATGAAATTTGTTAGGACCAACATGATGAGGGCAGATTGCAATGAGGCGATCAACATGATGGGGGAGTGGAACAAATGGTTCGTGATATTTTTTCGTTTATTGGCTAAAATGATGGTGCATCTATGTCTATGCCTGATCCTATGGTTGGTGGAATGATAAATAGTGAGGATGTAGAGAAGGCCTGTAAGTTGATGAAAGATACTAATATTTCATTGTATCTTGGATGTGAAAAGATGGCGAAGCTGGAGTTCTTAATCTGGTTGTATCATGCAAAATGCTCCAATGGATTCAGTAATAATGGAGTGAACTGCATATTAGAGCTTTTGGGGGACATTCTTTTGGATGATGCATAAATTTTGAAGAATAATTATGAGACATCAAAAATTATTGAACAGCTGGGCTTTGTTTATACCAAGACATATGCATGTCCTAATAATTGCATGCTCTATTGAGAGGAGGATGTCAACCAAAATGAGTGCATGAGGTGTGGTGTATCAAGATGAAAATAGAATAAAGATGGCACATTGACTCATGTACCTCAAAAGTTGATGTGGTATTTTTCTTTGATTTCGGGACTATAAAAGTTGTTTATGTCAGCAAGGACATCGAAGGACATGAGATGGCATGAAGAGGATCGAACAAAAGATGATGCATTAAGGCATCCAGCCGATGGAGAGGCATGGCAGAAGTTTAATGAATTACATCCTGACTTCACACGTGAGATATGTAATGTGAGGTTGGGCTTGTCAAGCGATAATTTCAATCCATTCAAGCATATGAGTACCATCCATAGTGTATGGCCAGTATTTATTTATGTTTACAACCTTCCACCATGGATATGTATGAAAAAATTCTTTGCTTTCATGATAGTGCTCAACCCTGGACCGATGGAGGTAGATAATGACATTGATGTTTATTTGCAGCCTCTTATTGTCGAGCTGAAATAGTTATGGAGCATTTAAGGTGTTCTAACTTTTGATGCTTTATTGAATGAGTCATTCTCCATGCGTGCAATGCTTTTATGGATAATAAATGACTTTTCAGCCTATGCCCTAATATCAGGTTGGAGCACCAAAGGTGAGCTAGCATGCCCGATTTGTAAAAAAAATATCCAGTCTAGAAGATTGACATATTGGAGGAGCTTTAGCTATATGGGGCATCAACATTTCCTTCATCGAAACCATCCATACATAAGAGATGCATGCTCCTTCGATGGCATTATTGAAGAAGATATGGCACCTAGTCGGATGTCTGAAAGTGATGTACTTAGAGAGTTGGATGGTCTTAGTATTGAATTTGAAAAAGATGATCTGATTGATGGTAAAAAGAGAAAGCGCCGATCAAAGAAAGATGACACACACTTTAATTGGAGAAAAAAGAGCATCTTCTTTGACTTGCCATATTGGAAGATAAATTTATTACACCACTACTTAGATGTAATGCATATTGAAAAGAATGTGTGCAAGCTCCAATTGGCAACAATCTTAAATATCAAAGATAAGACTAAGGATGACTTGAATTCTCGATTTGACTTGAAAGAATGGGGTATTAGGAGATCACTCCATCCAGAGCCGACAGAGGGAGAATAGTGGAGGCTTCCTCATGTATTCTATGTTATGAATGCCTCCGAACAGTCCATATTTCTTCATATAGTGGAGAACATAAAGATCCCTAATGGATACTCAAGCAACATATCAAAGCATGTGAATAGTAAGGATGTCAAACTTAGGGGATTGAAGACTCATGATTATCATGTACTGATACATGAATTGATCCCAATAGCTATTCGCCACGTATTGTCAAAAATTGTTAGAATGACTGTTATTCGTCTTTGCAACTTTTACAGAGATATTTGTGTGAAGAGGTTGCTTAAGAAAGACGTGAAGAAAATGAAGATAAGGGCGGTGACTATATTATGCGATCTGGAGAAGATATTTTCATCATCATTTTTCATGGTTATGATGCATCTCACATGCATCTTGTAGGAAAAGTTATACTTGGAGGCCTAGTGTTCTGTCGATGGATGTATCATACTGAGAGAAATATTCAATTCTGAAATCTTATGTAAGAAATATGAATCGCCCGGAGGAATCCATAGCAGAAGGTTATTTGGGTCAAGAGTGTTTGGATTTTTGTACTATGTACTTAAAGAAGCTCGAGACACGTCGTAATCGGCCAATGAGGAATCAAGATGATTAGTATGAGCCAATTAAGCCTACATTTGAGTCTATTCCATAGCTAGATGGACTTTTCACTTCATACCATCTCACTAATTTAAGCATTGAGAAAAGAAATAAGGCACACCGCTACGTGCTCTTCAACTGTGATGTTATTGAGCCATACATAAGTGAGTCACTCAATCTTATTTATTTTATAATAATTAAAAAAATATCTAATTATATCTAAATTTATTTTTTATGCATGCAGCAAACACAAGAAGGTCATAAGAGTAAAATATGGTGCTCTAAGTATGCGAGAGAAAGAGAAAATGTATAGCAAAGAATTTTTTGAATGGTTCAAAGATCATGTAAGCGATTATATATTCTTACCTTATATAACTTATTTGAACATGTTTACTAATTAGGTGTCATCTTCTTAATTAGGTATGAAGATTGCTGCTCAGTGATGTGAGTCCTAAAGTGCGTGCTCTTTTAATAGATCCTAACCGTACCGTACGTGAGTATAAATAGCTCATCATTAACGGCTATAGGTTTAATATTCACAGTAGATCCATAAATATGGCAATACAAAATAGTGGCATCATGTTGAGCGCCACCACTGGGTGTTATGCTAGCTCGAGAGATTCATAGACTCATACGGAGGATTTGAACTATTATGGCATGGTGGAGAAGATAGTCATCTTGGACTATTATTCTAAAAAAAGGATGGCATTGATGAAGTATGATTGATTTGACACCTTATCATAATCTAGGATGAAGACTAATGAGTGTGGTTTTACTCTTATTAACATGCAATGCCATCTCCACACTGAAGAATCGTATATACTTTCCTCCTAAGCTAGTCAAGTCTTTTACGTTAGTGATCCCTTGGAGCCTCAATGGGGTATTGTTGTGAAGATGGTGCCTAGGCATATTTTTGATGATACCGAAGTTGATGACGATGTTGGACCATGCATGCAAAGTGCTTCTCTAGGATAAAATTTATCTGGTACTGTCGGGATCCAAGACACATTTATCAGGAGCGATGGTGATGTCCATATTATAGATGCCACTAGATGATGACTTTAACATTTTGATATAAATTATTAGAGTCTATTTATTGATGTGTTGCTAATATTATTGTTCAACATGTTATATTTGTTGCTCAGAGATTGTAACCTAAGAGGGAGGGGGGATGAATTGAATTTCTAAAATAGAGATGATTGGAGAGAGATTTCAAGATCTCTCAATTCTGAATGAGACATCTTGCCAGAACCATGAGATCTCTCGAAAATTCTACGAGACTTCTCGCTCTCAGAGCATAGAAATTGAGTTTCTATTTCTTGAGAATGAGATGTCTTAAGTTCAACTCGAGACCTCTCGAAACTATGCCAGAACTTCATTTGGACGTACTAGTCCACTCGAGAGCTCTCGAAAAAATTATGAGATATCTTAAAAACTACTCCAAGACTATTTTGAGAAATTTTTGCTATCAATCAAAGAGATTTAATTTTTATTTGAATTCTTCTTTATATCTTTCTTATTTTGGCCAAAGAGCTCTCTTTCTTCTGATCTTTGGAAGTTTAAGAAAAATTTCTTCTTTAAGGATCTTGACTTGATGAATTTTTGTAGATCTTTTCTTAAAATAATTTTTTAATTTAAATATCTAAAAAAATCTACATTCACTCATGAAACACATGATTAAATACTCAAACTCATGTTGATTAATGTTGCAGGTCACGATGGCACCAAAATGCCATCTAGCTTTCGCCCCCGCCCCTTGACGGACTATGCGGAGCTCCGCATCTGAGCCATGCTGGTAGTCCATGCCGTGGGCCATGCCATATCGATAGGTCATGTTGTGTCTTGGGCCGTGCCATGCTATGCCGTGCCTTGGGCCATGCCATGTTGGTAGGCTGTGCCGTGCCGTGTCATGTCGGCTGCTAAGAGAACCTCCGATTGTTAAGAGAATCCTTGTTTTATTATTTTTCTTTATTACATTGCATAGCGATAAACCCATCAATTGATTAGTGTACATAATCTTCGGCATCCATATATTTTTATGTAATTGTACGAATGGTACCTAGGCATATCTTTGATTATTGTTCAATATGTTATATTGGTTAATGTTCACTAATGTTGCAGATCACGATGGCACTGAAATGCTATCTAGCTTTCATCCCTGCCCCTTGGCGGGTTACATGGAGTTCAGCATCTGAGGAGCAGTCGGAGCATACTCCATCCACCTCTATATCGACTGCTTAGAAACCTCCACTAGGGCATCTACTCCACCGACATTTGAGCCTCCACCGTCATCCACATCTCTGACACATGCTACTCCACCGATATCTGAGTGTATATTTTTATTATATTATTTATTTATTTTTTATATAGTATTTGTATACTTATATATTTGCATAATGTATTTTTATTGTAGGTGCATCATCAAATCGGATATTTCACGATCCCACACGTATGGAGCATGTATGAAACCGTCAGCATCAGCTGATGGTGTAGTATGATGTGGAGGGGAGGCCAGTAGGGGAGACCGTATGGGAGATGCATTCATTTTTTGGAGTGCTTGTGAGGCAGTCAAATATTATTCCTATAAAGTCTAGAGACTGACGATTGATGGATGCTGCTGTCAGGGATCGAATGTGGAAGAACATATGGATAAGTCTATCTTAATTATATTTATGTATTTTACATGTTTATACTATGTTTGATTAGAATAATTTTGTAACTGACTTTTGATAACTTTGTCCAGAGAAGGTACGACTTTCCTAGTCATAAAAGGGCTCGAGATGCCCAACTAAAGAAGATTAGGGAGTTGTACCAAGGCTACAAGATCAAGCTCCATAGAGGATGGCTTAAGCACTGATGAGACACTCCAGAGAAGCTTGTTCCTTAGATACAGGACTGTCCTCTAAGTCAGTGGAAGATGATGGTTACACATTGGAGGAGCCAGGAGTTCGATGTAAAATTACCAACTTTTAAATTTTTTAATATGCTTAAAATTATATTTAAATATTTTTTAAATATTTATTATTTATTTAAATACTTGTTAGGCTACTTTTTATCAGAACCAGGATAACCGGGTAGCCCAGGAGTATATGCACACTCTCGACCATGAGTCTATGGCCAGTCGTGTGCATAGAGAGGTAATAAATTTTAAATCTTACTAGATAAATTAAATTGATATTTTTTTTATATTTTTAATAAATTGATCCATTGTTATAGCTGATGAGAGATGGAGTGATGTCCAGTCATAGCGAGATCTTCCGATCTAGCCGTCTGGATAAGAAGAGCAGACCGATGAATGCCACGATCGAAAGGATTTTTGTAAGTATTAAATATATTAGTATATATGATTAATATTATAGCATTTCAAATTTATTTAAATTTATAATTATAGGATCAGTTGGATGCGCTCACGAGCGAGGGCCCGGATACCTTTGGCCTCCATGACCATCTGTCTCAGGTCTTGGGGCTTGAGCACTTTGGGAGGATCCAATGCAGGCTCGGACATACGTCGACCAGCTATTGGTCTGAAGGGAGCATCTCTTCATAGACTTTTGGTGTTGTTAGTCAGAAGGAGCTTGAGAAGGCATTAGCACGGGCAGATCATGCTATGATGCGGGCAGTTCAGATTGAGGAGCGCATATCTCATCTGGAGGACATCGTGAGAGACATAGTGTCGACGCTCAGCACGTATTTTGGAGGTGCCTTCATGGGCTTTGAGGATATGTTGGTCTGCATTTCAGCTCCAGCTCCTCTAGCTTCGGCTCTGGCTTCGGCTCCAGCTTTAGCTCTGACTCTGGCTCCAGCTCCAGCTCCAGCTCTAGCTCCAGCTCGTGCTCCATCTCTCAGTAACGACGACGATGTAGATTTAGAAAACTTTTGATATTTTTTTTAAAAAAATATTATTATAAATTTTATTTAATAATAAAATTTTAGCATTTCAAAAATATTTTTATATTTATAATATTTTTTTATATATCTCTGCATTTATCAGATAAAATATATAAAAAAATTAAAAATTTTATATTTTTTAAGTATTCAAAAGCTACGGTAGTGGTTTTATAACCTTTGCCATAGACGTGCCAATTATTATCGTAGGCAATGTATCAACCACTGCATTAGATCTATGGTAGCGGTTACATAATCGCTGTCATAGATAAGCTTATGGCAGTGATTTCATAATTACTGCCATAGACAAGCCAATGGCAGCGGTTCTATAACTGCTACCATAGGTCAAGCTATGGCAGCCATTTAGAAACCACTGCAATAGGCGCTCTATGGCAGCAGTTCTCAAAATCGCTGCAACAACCGCTACTATAGACCTACGACGTCGACTGTAGTGGTAGCGGTTAGCTGCGATTAGCTAACCATTGTCATAGCCCATAGCAGCAATTTTTTGGGCTACGACAGTGGTTACAAACCGCTGCCATAATCCTATTTTGTAGTAGTGGTTGTTCATCAATAGTAAGGCATTCTTTTTAGAAAAAAGTTTCTTAGAAAAGAAATTGATGCCTGAGAAGTTGAACTTGAGAAAGTTCAACCAGTAGAAAGTACCGACACAATCTAGTAAACCTATAGAATCGAATTTGATAAGATTAAATTTGAAGTCCATTAATTTAGCACCATTAAGAAGATTCGGTAGAGTACCGAGTTAGTCAGATAGATACTTCGGTATCTAGGTCTGGGATGGAGATCCTGTTGAGCTTGATGAGAACAACGAGAATTCAATAACCTATATGGATGCCATATAGAGGTCTAACTCTGAGAAGTGGCTTAGTGTCATAAAATCCAAATTGGAGTCCATGGAGATCAATAGTGTATGGACACTAATTGATCCACCTGAAGGGATAAAACCTATTAGGTGCAAATAGATTTTTAAAAAGGATCAAAGTGATGCAGACGAGAAGGTGGAGGCCTGTAAAGCTCATTTGGCTGTCTTCTCGGAGTTGGAACATGCATTTTGAACGTATGTCTTCATTATGAATGAAGAAGAACCCTGCATCTATAAATGATTCTATAGTGTTATTCCTTATGTTATCTATGGATCATATTCTCTTGATCAGGAATGACATTCCAGTATTGCGAGGAATAAATGTTTAGTTGTCATCTTATTTTTTCATATAGGATTTGGGAGAAGCATCATTCATCCTAAGGATGAAAACTTATAGAGATAGATCTAAAAAGATACTTGGATTGTCCCAATCCGTATATGAGACCAGACAAGGTATACTCACTAGAGATAGTGAGCAGATATCAGTTTGATCTGGATGAAAACTATTGGAAGGTTGTATAGACAATTCTTAAGTGTTTGAGAAATACTAAGATCCAGTGGCTCATATATGGAGAAACTGAGAATCACTTTTTCAAATTTATTTCTTAAGAACAGATTACTTTAATATAAATAATTTATAAAAAAATTTCAATGCAATAAAAAATTTAGTATTATATTAAAATTTTTAAATATGTTTCAAAATTTGATGAAACAAAATTATTTCTTAGAGTAAGAGTATGTTTTAAATTTAGTTTAACTCCAATCAATTGTCAAGAATGATTTTATAATAAAATCATGCAAATCAAATTAAATAAACAAAAACATATGAGAGCTCAAAAGTATAATGGAACCAATGTTTATTTTTCTTAACACAAGTTAATTAGAATTTTCAATCAAAGCTAGATAATGTATAAAAAGTATTTTTCCCCTATTTTTTATAATTATTATTAGATAAATTTATTTTTTAATTTTTAAATTTAGATTCTAGATTTTAAAAGTATTTTCAATCAACTAATTATTTCTTCTTTTAATATTTTCTCCTCCTTAGTTTTGTAAATAAAATTATTTTAAAATTTTAAAAAAATTAAAAGTAAAAGCATCAATTAAGTGAACTAAGCATTAATTAATTCAAATATCAATCAAAATAGCATTCACTCGAGTAGACTCCAAATTTTCTAAAAATTTACTTTTCATTAAATTTAAAAAATGTTTACAAAAATATATATACAATAAGAAAAATATCAAGAAGATCAAAAGAGTATGACATGTACATTTATCAAAAAAAAATTATTTAAATTCAAATCTTTCTTTTCATAAAAAATATCACTCAATTAAGTTCAGAAGAGATATGAAATTCTTTAAATTATTTCAAATGGTATTACAACAAGAGTATATCAATACAAAAAGAATTTGAGACATCATATTCAATTTTTTTGTCAAAAATAATGTAATAAAATATAATACAAAAATGATACCTATGATACCAAGTGTGAAAATTTTCTTAAGAAGAAACTTCTTGATATTAACTAAATTAAAATTTAGACTTCCTTGAAAATTCAATACCATTTATAGATCAATCTATAGATTCAGCTTGATACCAATTTTTTTGTAAGTTTTAAAGTAATAAAGATGAATTACTTCAAATCAAATAATTTTTAAAATTTAAAATGATAAATCAATTTGAATTGATATCAGTAAATCAATCAAAGCAAATCTTAAAGAGATTTTTAGTTATTCTTCAAAAAGTTCATCTCTTTCTTTTCTTAAGAAATATCAAATAATTAGATTCAAAAAAATTATACATTTTTAAATTTATCTCAAATTATATATATCATAATTATAGCTATACAGAATTAAATTTGACATAATGACATTCTTTTCTTTTTACCAAAAGATAGATCAAAATAATACAAGATAAATAGTAAACTATTTGATACCAATTGATTAAAACTGAAGTCCTCTTTAAATATTTAGCTTTAAAGATGAATAATAACTTTATTAAAATATTTTGCTTGATATCAATTTCAAAAAATATAAGAAGAGGATTTTTTAAATTTATTTTTAAAATCAATCAATCGGAACAAGCATGAATGTTCATTAATAAATTCTCTTTTAAGATCAAAAATGATTTCTTGATACCAATTAATTATCAAAAAGGATGATGATATGATCAAAACATGCAAAGTACAAATAATTACTCAAAATGAATCAAACGATCAATACCATAAGAATGCTCGAATAAATCCATAAGATAAACAAGACATAATTATCTATCAATGATTTTTCTTATTAAGTTAAAAAATAAATTCTCTTTTAAGATTAATAAAGACTTCTTCTTTATGATTAATAATTTGTCAAAATAAATCAAATGAATAAAATCACATGAAGGATCAAATGATTGAAGCAAAATATAAATATCTATTAATGATTTCTTATTATGTTCAAAGATCATTTCTCTTTCTAAATTTGATTTCTCCCTCTATTTTTAAGAATAAATATCAAAAAATTCATTTGTCTTAATTCTTTTTTTTACAAATAAAGCATAATTTTAATCGAATAGATAAGTACAAATGTAAACATCAAGTGAGTGAATGCATCAAACACATTAAATTTCTAATGAAGCTCAGATTTTCATTGACTGTGGAAATGTGATTACAAAGATGATTAAAACATGAAAACATAAAAGATGTAAATGAGCTATCTCTATCAAAAGTGGATTGCTAGGGTCACTATAGCTCTAAGAAAGAATCTTAGTATCCTAAGAGAGTAGGTCAGGATGATCTAGGATGAAGGTCCAAAGTTTCAAACTAGATAGGAGAGGGGTTTAGAAAGAATTATGGCTCGAGAAAAATGGGAATAAAATGATAGAGCCTTGAGACGTTTCTAACAAAGAAACCCATTAGACATGGGGGTCAACTCCTATTAAATCAAGAGTCGGTTCCTAAAGAGGGATCGACTCTAGTAAAACATAGAGTCGGCTCCCCATAGAACTATTTTTCTATCTTGAAAGCGTGAGTTGACTCCCTAGGTCTAAGAGTCGACTCTTCAAAATAGAAAATAGTTCAAGAAATTTTTTGATTTAAGAGGAATTTGATCAAATTGAATAAAAATTAATAGGCAATAAAATCAAAGATCAAGAATGATATTCAAATCAATTTGAGGAATTAGAATCAATCAATTTGAAATATTAAAAAATCAATCAATTAGGGGTTTGATAGTTAAACAAATCAAGTCAAGAAAAAAATTAGATAAAAGCTCTATGAGTTTAGTTCAACTAGAAAATTTTGAGGTCCTTAGGGATTCAACTTATGATGTAATGTAAATCAACATATTATACACTTGATTTTTTATGACTAGAGTATCTTATCTTCAAGTGCTTAGATCATGCAATTTTCGGAGAAATTTGATAATTAAACATATTATGGGGGATGTCAAAACTTAGTTCAATTTGTAAATTTTGCAATCAAATAGATCCTTATACAATCATGCTTCTTTCAATTTTAAGTTTCTTGAATAAAGATATGATATGAGGAAGCTAAAAGATCATGTTGAATTTGAAGAAAATTTAAGCTCATATCAACTATATATGATGCATAGAAGGGAGCAGGTTGATTTTTTTTTGAGTTTAATTTAAAATCAATATATTCAAATGTTTAGATCATAGAGTATGAACATTGTAAGCAGTGATAAATCATCAAAATCAATCAAATATACTCATTAATTGTGCTAATTAATAATGGTATGATGAGAGAAATGTTTTGCTTTTACCAAGCATCATCACCCATTTTCTCAAATCCAAGCCATCTATTCAGAAGAATTAGCTTTTTTTATTTTATTTAATATCTAGTGTACCTGTAAAAATTATTTTTTAGTTTTTGGTACCCAAGTCATCTTGGATCCATTGAGGTTAGAGCATATGATTTTTTTTTAAATCCAAATTTGTTTGATTAAATTATGATCAATTCTTTTAATATTGCATTCTAAAATTTTATGTCCTAGTTTATTACATTTGAAGCATGTAATGAAATGATTTTCAATTGAAGGTTTAGCAAACGTATTCTTGATAAATTTTTGGTTTCTTAAAAGATTATAACCAATTCCAACTTTATTTAAAATAGCTTTTTGATTGATTAAAATAGATTAAAGTTTTTGAGATCCAATTATAAACTTGTTAAACATAGGCTTCAATATTTCAATCTATTTTCTTAATTTCATATTTTCTTCTAAAAATTTTTTTTTTCTTTCAATAATTTTTTTTCTTCAACAAAAAATTATAATTTTTTATATTTATTTTTTAGCTTAATATTTTTTTTGACAAAAGATTCTTTAGATTTAAAAAGTACATCTTTCTCTTTAGCTAAAGAATTTATTTATTTCGAAAGATCTTCTTTTTCAATCAATAGTTTACTCTTTTCATCAGCTAAAAGAAAATTTATTTTCTTTAATTCTTTGTTTTCAATTCTATCATTTTATATTCATTCATTAGATCATTGAAGGCTTGAAACAACTTATCAAAAATAAAATTGAAAGAATTTTTTCAAGGTTTACCTCATCGTCATTAGCCATAAGGCAAGGATTTGTAATTAATTCTTTCTCTTTCTCATTTCTTCTTTCTTTGCTTTGCTCCTTCTTAATGAATACTTTCATTTTTTTTTTGTTTCTTATTTTCTTCTTTTTTCATCCTTATGAGCCATGAGGCATAGGTCGAGGTGAGTTTTCTTATCTTCTTAGGAGCTTGATATTTTTTCTTGATTTACTTTCTCAAAAATTATTTTAAATTTTTTAATATTTATTTTATTAAAATATATAAAAAAATTATATCAAATTTATTAATATCTAAAAAATAATAAAGTATATTTATGGTCTTAGCATTAAGTTGAATTATTTTCTTATCATGCTCAATTAATGCATTATGCGTGTGTGAGCCATCAATTATAATCTTTTATAACTTATAATCGTGTGCTTGTATGAAGATGCACATACGTGCTTTTCAATAAGTATAATTTAATCTATTAAATAATGAGGATCGATCAATAGAATGATCTTTATTGAAAAAAGATTCAATTTAAATTGTTATGATCTTTTGCTCTTAGATCGCTAGATCAATAATTAAATATTAGAGCACCTGCTCTGATACTAATTATTGCCCAGAGATAACAATCCAAGAGGAGGGAATGATGAATTAGATTTTTTTTAAATTTTAGTCAAATTAATAATCTAAACAAGTATGTGCTTTACTTAACTCATTTTAGTATGATTGTGTAGTGTATGCAGCAGAATCAAATATGTATGAAGCTAAGCAAGGGTTAAATAATTTTAGTAAGCAATGCAATAATTAAAAGCATGCAAGGTATGTAATGTAAGAAGATAAGTCACAACATAAATATACAAAAATTTATAATGATTCGGTGTAATCCATATCTACGTCTACTCAAACTTTTCTTGAAAATTTTACTGTAATTAGATCTATACAACCCACACCAACATCCACTCTCTAAGCTTTTCTTAAGAATTTTACTATAATCTTTCTAATTATTGTGTGTTTATTTTTTTATACTCACTAACAAATCTAGTTGGTTTTCTAGGATTATCAACAATAACCTTATATCGATTATTTTTCAAGCTCACAATCAACCCAGTTGATTTTATGGGCTTACCAATCAAAACTTATAGAGTTCAAATTTGGACTTAGACGGGCCTAATCTCTAAGTTTTTTCTTCAAAAAAACTTGAAAAAAAAATAAAATACAAGATATGAATTTGAGCATAAAGAAAAATAAAAAGATAAAACTCTTTTGGGAGCAAAGAAGAGGCTGAATGATTTGCTCTTTTGAAGCTTGAACACTATTTTTTGAAGCTTGAGAGGTTGCTGGAAATAATGGTGAAGAATGCTCTTGAAAGCCCCTTGAAATTAATGCTTAATCCCTCTCTTTTCTCTTTCTTTTGGATATTCAATGGACCTCACTTTAATCTGAAAGTTTTTCACTTTTGATCCACTTCTCTTAGCTCTACATTGAGTTTAGAAGCCTTTAAATCCTTTAAAAGAGTCAAACTAGCCATTTCTAGCCATTGGGGATTGAAAACTAGCCATTGGAGAACTTTTGTGTAAATTTGTAGCTTTCAAAAGAACTAGCCATTGGAGTTGGAGTCGACTCCAAATGATCTCGAGTTGACTCAATTTCTATAGGAGTCAGCTTGATTTCTATACTCAAAAATTTTATTTTCTATTTTTTCTAAGAGAGTCAACTTGAGCCCTATGCCACTTGATACCAACATGCTAGAATTAACTCAAAACCTTCTAGAGTCACCTCAAAATCTTCCAACTTTATTCTGTTCATATTTTGCCCTTTCAAACTTGAATTTCTTGATCCTAAAGCTTCTAAATGATATTTTTGCTTCTTCCTCTTTCATTTTTCTTTTAACAAGCCATCCAAATTTATGAAAACTTTTTTTTTAAGTGCTTTGGCTTAGCATCTTGAGAGAATTTTTTTTAAAGATAATTTCTTCAATGTGAATATTTGAAAAACCCTATATTCAATCTTGAAATACTCAATCTTAAAATATATGATTAGTAATATTTTTTTTAATATTTTATGATCATCAAAATCAATCATAAAGTCAACAGATATAGATAATTAATAATTAGATGAGACTTAAATTAAATTTTCTCACATATATTAAGTCGAGCGGTCTTCCACTATTGTAGATGTGTAGGCATCCTACTAATGTTGATTATTCTCGGTTGGATACAGTGGTTCAGTTGTATCAAAAAGATTTAACTACTCTATTAGTATGAGATGCTGTAGAGTAAATATTGGGTTGGGCCTAATAATATTAGATAAGGGATCCAATGATGGCTTTACATCTGCATTTGAATGATGGGTCTGACTTAACTAACGAATGGGGCCAATAACTATCAGGTGAGGCCTTCGTGATTTAAAGACTGGATATCGCTGCAACTTGCTTGAGAAGCATTGGACAAAAGTTGTCTACTCATTGGTTTACGTATCATCAATAATTGCTAGATGAGGTGTGTATAGATCAGTGGGATCATAGTACCTATTTGAAATCCTAGTCATGAAAGATTTTCGTCTCTCTACCAGTGGAGTGTAAGAGATTCAAGAAAATAGTGGGAGGCTTATTTATGTTAAAAGATCGTAAAACAAATATTAATATCAAGTACAAATATCTAACTAGAATTTTTATTCTCTATAATTCACCATGTCAGCTTTCAATCCTCTAGCTCGAATCCTTAAAACCAACCATTTAACCAGACCTAGCTAATTATAAAGACTGGCTAAGAAACTTAAAAATTATTTTAAGTTCAAGAAAGCTTAGCTATGTACTCAGCTAGGATGCCTTAGTATTATCAAACCATCCAACCACTGACCAACAGAAAGTATTAGAAAATAGACGGATGAAGATAATAAAATCAGGTGCAACATTTTGGTGTTGATCTTCAATAAACTTCAATGCTAGCATAAGGACATGAAGACTGCCAGGGCTATGCTAACTCACCTATAAGAGTTGTATGGTGAGAAGAACCGATCTATGCATTATGAAGTATTTAAGAGACTCTTCAGTGCTAAGATACACGAAAGACAGTCTATCCACAATCATTATTTGATAATGATTAAGAACTTGGAAGAGCTTGAGAAACTCAGCATGACCATGCACAAAAAATTGTAAGTGGATTTGATCCTATAATCTCTTACTAGTTCATATGGGCAGTTTATATTAAACTACCATATGCCCTGGCTGAATTATTGAACATGTTGGTGACTACTGAGAGGACCTTGAAGAGTTCAAGGGGCATGGTTCTCGCTATTGAGCAAGCTTTTACTTTCAAGAAAAAATCTACTTGAAAGAAAAAGAAGTCTGCAAAGAAACAAGTCCAAGAACAAGCCAAAGAAGGAAGCTCCTAAGAAGGCTGCTAATAAGAAAAAGTGTTTTCATTGCAATATTGATGGCCATTAGAAGAGGAACCGTCCTGTCTACCTAGAGAGCTTAAAGAAAAGCAAAGGGGATACGCCTTCAGAAGATATATCAAATCTGCTCATTATTGAAACTAACCTTATGGTTTCTTCTACTTCTAGTTGGGTTATTTACTCTAGTTGTACTTCAATGCATGGTCTAAAAGAAAGTAGAGGGTTGTGGGAAGGTAAAGTAATCCTTAGGGTTGGCAACAGAGTAAGGGTTGCTACTATAGCCGTGGGCACCTATCCTTTACTATTACCATCTGGATTTAGTTTGATACTTAGAGACTATTATCTATCTACTGCTAGCAGAAATTTGATTTCTTTTTCATCATTAGTGCAAGATGATAATATTTTTAGTTTTAATAAAGACTACTGTATGATTTATTTTAGAAATAAATTAGTTGCATGTGGCTTTATGATAGACAGTCTCCATCACTTACATATGGATGTATCTATGAATGTATCCAAGTAAATAGTGAGTGCTGTAGGATCTAAGAGATCCAGAGATGAGATAAACCAAAAGTATATGTGGCACCTCAAGCTTGATCATATTAAAGAGGATAGAATAAACAAATTAGAGAAACATAAGCTCCTTGGCTAATTGACTTACGAGTCACATCCAGTTTATGAATCCTATCTTTAAGAAAAGATGGCCAAACTATCATTTATGGGACATGGGGAGAGGACCACCGAGATATTTATCCTGATATATACTGATATGTGTGGTCCATTTGATGTATAGACTAGGAATGGTTATTTTTACTTCATTATTTTTATTGAGGATTATTTATGGTATGATTATGTGTAGGTGGTGTGGTGCTCCCAAGCCTTGGGAGGCCACAGGCGGAGCTAGGGTGAGGGCTCCAAGAAGATTAGGATAGGTATGATCTTAGGGCCAAGATAAGACTTATCCTAGAGTGGAGGCGACATGTAGCTCTCCACGGGCTTGAGGTTCGGGTATTGAGGGCCTCAAGGAGCTTGGTTGGTGCTTTGAAGATCTGAGATTCAAGATGGAGCAAGAAACCAAAGTTGAAGAATCAAGACTGTAGAAAGAATATTTTCTGTAGGTTAGCCAACTCAATCCAAAACTAGATTGACTAAGTCTCAGTGCACAGGCAAAATAGAGAGCTGCGCATTCGGAACTGCTGGCATGGCATAAAACTGGGCCAGCTCAGTTTCAGACTGAGCCGACCTAGTGAAACTTAGTCGGCTTAGTGCTGAGACTGATCCAGCTCAATGCGTGGATAGAGTTACGCGAGGATCTATTTTGGACTAGGATCTGGATTGATCCTAGGGGTCTTAAGGCCTGGTTTGAGAGGTCTTAAGGGGGCTAATTCATGTTTGGATTGGGATTAAATCCAGGGGATGAGAGCATGTGAGACTTGGGCTTGGTGAGTGCTTTCATGTATTAGGTTAGCCTAAGGGAGTTTTTAAGTTGGGGTTTATTAGGATTCATGTGAAAACTCTAGGGTATATAAATCAGGACATTATAACTTTTACAAGAGAAGTGAATACAATTGAGATTTTCTTCCTAATTCTCTTCTTTCTTCTCTCTGGTTTTAACACCAAAATCCTAGCTTCTCTCATCTTTCTTAGATCTTCTTCAATTTGCTAGATTAATACCCAGATTCATGCAAGAGATCGGATCTATGGTTGTGGCTCCAAGCAACCGTAGGAACAATAATTGGTTTCAGAGCAAGGTTGAGTGTGAAGGAGAAAGAAGATCAGTTTTCAGTAGAGATTAGCAGTGAGATTCAGATCTAAAGGCTTTCTCCAGGCTTCGTGAGGAAGGAAGGGATCACAGGGCTGCTGTCCACTATTTCTAGTCAAGGTATTTTTTAGATCTATCTATTTGTTGTTATTTGATTTGGACTGATCATGGAGAACAGCGAGTTGAAGATAGGATTAGAGAAGTTTGATGAAAAGAAAAGTTTTACGATGTGGATGGTAAGGATGGAGGATCTGCTGGTTCAGATGAGGTTGGATTCGATCTTGAAAGATAGGCCGAGGGAGATCATAGACAAGGAGTGGGTGTCCTTGGAGAAAAAGGGCATATGCCATGATTAGGGCTTGTTTGGTGGATGAGATTTTATATGGTATGTTGGAGGAGAGAACACCCAAGGAATTATGGTCGAGGTTGCAGCAGTTGTACATGGAAAAGAACATGTGCAACAAGTTGATGCTGAAGAAGCAACTGTATAGCCTTCAGATGCAGGAGGGTGAGGATGTTGTGGAGCATATTCAGCGGTTCGACTGGATGAGCATGGACTTGCTTAAAATAGGAGTGGATTTAGAAGAGGAGGATAAGAGTCTATTGTTGTTGTGTTCGCTATCCAAAAGCTTTGATCTGTTGGTGACAACTTTGCTGTATGGTAAGGAGACACTGATGTATAAGGAGATTATATCAGTACTCAGGTCCAACGAGCAGCGAAAATAGATGACGAAGAGGGAGGTCTTTCAGGAGAGTCTTGTGGTTTCAGAGAAGCACAAGAAAAAAAAGAAGAAGGGCGAACAGAGGGGTAGTAAGGGATCCAAGAGATGCTTCAAGTGTGGAGAAGCATGACACTTTAAGCGGGAGTGTCCACTTTGGAAGAAGTGCAAGAAAGGAGAAAGCTCGGATTTCATTAGTATAGTTGCTGAAAGTGAAGATTTGGATGAAATCTTGGTGGTCTCGAAGGAGGCCGTAGGATGCGGTGTATCTGAGATAGTTTCGGATAGGTCTGTGGAGTGCAAAGGATCTGAAGGATCAGCGACGATGTTCGAGGTACAGCGGCAGGCCCAATAGTGCAGCATTGGGTGGTTGGCTCGGGGGACTCGAAGACAGAGTCAGCTTCTACGGCATCAGGGGGATTTCAGCTCCAGGAGGAGCATCGGGCAGAGGTGGCTTCATGGGTGGAGGAAGCTATGATACGGGTTCAGAGTAGGGGGTGCAGAGGGAGGATCTATATTCCAGCATCAATACCAGGGCTGTACAGATCTAGGTGGAGAGGATTGTGCAGGAAGATAGGCGTGGCTCTGAGGGGACAGTGTCAGGTGGAGCATTAGGATATGCAGTGAGTGCCAGTAAAGAAATGTTGCATGATCATCAGAAAAATTTCAAACAAGTGATGCAGCTGCCAAGCAGAAGGATACCTACAACTCCAAAGGTGGTGCACAGAAATAAGCCAAGAACTTGAGCGGTGGAGGCGGTCATTCCGAAGGCCTCAAAGAAAGCTCAGCAGTTGAAGAAGAATGGCAATAGCAAGGTGAGCACGAGGGGCTATCAGAACATGTAGGGACAGTAGGATCATATAGAAAGATGTTGCCAGGTGTGCCAAGGCTTGGGCGCACCAAGGTGGAGATTGTAGGTGGTGTGGTGCTTCCAAGTCTTAGGAGGCCATGGGCGGAGCTAGGGTGAGAGCTCCGAAGAGGCTATGATAGGTATGGTCCTAAGGCTAGGATAAGAGTTGTCCTAAAATGGAGGCGGCATGTAACTCTCCACGGGCTTGAGGTTCGGGTATTGAGGGCCTCAAGGGGCTTGGTTGGTGCTTCAAAAATTTGGGATTCAAGATGGAGCAAGGAACCAAAGCTAAAGAATCAAGATTATAGAGGACATTTTCTATAGGTTAGCCAGCTCAATCCAAAATTGGATCGGTTAAGTCTCAGTGCACAGGCAAAACAAAGAGCTGTACGTTTGGGACTGCTGGCACGGCATAGAACTGGGTCGGCTCAGTTTAACCTAGTAGAACTTAGCCTACTCAGTGCTGAGACTGAGTCGGCTCAATGCGTGGGCAAAGTTACGCGAGGGTCTATTTTTAACTAGGATCTGGGTTGATCCTAGGGATCTTAAGGCCTAATTTGAGAGGTCTTAAGGGGGCTAATTCATGTATGGATTAGAATTAGATCCAGGGGATGAGAGCATATGAGACTTGAGCTTAGTGAGTGCTTTCATGTATTGGGTTAGCCTAAAAAAGTTTTTAAGCTGGGGTTTATTAGGGTTCATGTGGAAACTCTAGGGTATATAAATTAGGACATTGTAACTTTTACAAGAGAAGTGAATACAATTGAGCTTTTCTCCCTAACTCTCTTCTCTCTGGTTCTAACACCAGAACCCTAGCTTCTCTCATCTTTCTTAGATCTTCTTCAGTTTGCTGGATTAACACCCAGGTTCACGCAAGAGATCGTCTCTACGGTTGTGGCTTCGAGCAGCCGTAGGAACAATAGTATGTGTATCTTATGAAACATAAATCTAAAGCTTTTGGAAAGTTTAAGAAATTCAGATATAAAATAGAGAGGCAAACTAAAAAATTTCTCAAAATTCTTCGATCAGATTGAGGAGAAAAATACCATAGTCGAGAATTCTAGAATTATCTCAAAAAAAGGGCATAGTCCTATAATGGACTTCTCTATTGCCCAAAAGTAGCAATCCAAGTGGGAGAATGAATAGAGTTCTTATAAAATTTTGGCTAAATTAAGCTCTAAGCCAATTATGTACTTTAATTTCAACTTATCAAATTGATTGTAAAGTGAGTAATGTATGTAACAATTTATAGTAGTGGAATTAAAACATATATTGCTAAACAAAAATTAAAGACTAAGCTAAGCTAGAATTAAAAGCAAGTAATGCAAGAAAAAAAAAGTAACAATACAAACACACAAAATTTATAGTGCTTTGGAGCAACTTACTCCTACATCTACTTCCCAAGCTTCTCTTGGAATTTTTGCTATAATTCTTCTTTGATTGCAGTGTGTTTATTTTTCGAGCTCACAAACTAACTTAGTTTATTTTCACAGGAGCACTAGCCAAAATTTTATATCGTTAGTTTTTTAGGTTCACTAATAATCCAATTGATTTTTTTAACTAACCAACCAAAATCAATATAACATCCAATTACGAACTTAAACCAATCTAAACCCCAAGTTTTTTTTTTCCAAAAAAAAACTTATAAAGAAAACACAAAACAAGATGACAAATTTAGTTTCAAATAAACAAAAAAAATAAAAATACTATTTGGCTCGAAGAAGAGGCTGAAAAGTTGCTTGTTTGAAGCTTGGTTTCTCTTCTTTGAATGATGAGAGGATGCTTGAGAAGTTTAGGAAGATCTCTTGTATATGCCCTCTAAATTTGATGCTTGTTTCCTCTCTTTTCTCTCTTTTCTTGAATATTCAATGGAGCTCACTTAATCTTGAATGATTCCTTCTTTTAATCTACTTTCCTTCTTTTTCTTTTGATTCTCCACCTTTAAATGAGCTTCATAATGGCTGGAGAAAGTGATTTGATCATTGGAGGGTTGAACTAGTTATTTGGAGTGAAAAAGCTTGTTGGAGAAGTGCAAAAAACTAGACGTTATAGCTTGTCTCGTGCTTGGGGTCAACTCCATTTTCTTTGGGGTTGACTCCATTCGCTCTGGATCGACTCTATTTTTCTTGTAGTCGACTCCTTCTGAGTTCCAAAAAAATTTATTTTCTATCTTCTATTTTTGTGCAATAGAGGTCGACCCATGGATTGTCCCCTCTGCATGCCAACGATCTGGGGTAGACTCCTGACCATCCTGAAAATTAATTTTTTTACTTTTTTAGTCTATTTCAATGCAAGGATCAGCTCCTTTCTTCCTGGGATTGACTCCACTAAGTCAGAAGCTTAAAAATCCTTCTTTAATTCCTTTGACTTAGCTTCTCTTGAAGAGATCTTTTTCGAGGATAATGTCTTCAATTTAAATATCTAAAAAGACTTACAACTATTCTTGAAATACATGGTTAGATACGTAAATACTTAAAGTTTGGTGATTATCAAAATTAATCATGGGATCAATAATCTTCTTTTTTTTAATGATGGCCAAACTTTGAGCATATGCACAAAAATAAAATTAATGTGTTTCAACTAACTGGCTAGTATAAAAAATAAAGTGAGAATGTATACAAATATAAATGTGCACTTCAGAAAGCTCCAAATTAGCTTAAATTTAAATTCTTAGATTTTAAGTATTTTCATGCTCTTTAAAATGATTTAAGATTTTTCAAGCATTTCAAGATATTTCAAGAACTTTTAAGTATGAAATATGTAAGTTCAAGCATAGCATATACTCAACAATTTTTCTTCTCCTTTTTGACAACATCAAAAAGCTCATGAAAAGAATCAAGAAATATCATCAAAATTAATTAAAATTCTAAAAAATATATCAAATTAAAAAAGTTTTGATTTAATTTCAAGAGGGTATCAAATTTGATCTTCATGAGACATTTAATATGAAAATAAGCATTTGATACCAAATTTATATTGATACCACTGTCCCCCTTTCTAAATGGATTAAATTCAAATTTTTAAAATCAATATTGAGGGATAAAATTTTTTAAAATATTTCAGCATATTTGATACCAAGTAAAGTATGTTCGATGCTAAATTTGCATTTGATACCACCAATTTAGATTTTTAAATCAATTAAAAAAAAGGTTTTCAAAGAATTAAGTAGTAGAACAAATATATAAAAAATTTTCAAATCTGATACCAAATTTAACATATATTCTTTCCTTTTCTCAAGAGATTTCAATCAATTAAGCTTTGAGAAGGTATATATCAAAAATGTATCAAAGATAGTATTAGAGCAAAAGTAATTTTATAAAGATTTTCTCAATGCCCATTTAAAAAAATATGAAATTTTCATAAATTTGAATGATTTAAAAATTCAAATGATATCAATTTCGACATTCATTTCTTGGAGTAAAAAATTATTACCAATTCAACCTAATTCCGAAATTTGTAAAATTGGCATATGAAATATTCATTAACATGAGTTTCAATTTTCAATTTGTTTGGAGAAAAAATATGTTTCAAAAAAAAATTACTTTAACCCCATTTAGTTATCAAAATGTTTTGGCAATCAAATCAAGAAAATTGAGAAAATGGAATAAACAAAATAGTGCTTAGATTAAGAAAACTAAAAAATAATTGGTTGAGAGTTTTAGGATCAATATTCAAATTCAATAGTGGTTCCAATCAAATCAAAGTAGTTAATTTTTGGAAAATATTTCTTTTTTTGTTTGTAAGGATAAAACTAGAAAATTTATTACATGATATTTTTCTTCCTCTCTTTTTTATAATTCTTGCAGAATAGATTTTAACTTTTTAAATTTATTCTTTCCTTTTCTCTTTCAAGTTAAGCACTTTTAATTGAGACCATATTGAATAAGCAAATTAGTAATTAATTTATCTTAAATAACTTTTTCTCTTTATGTCAAGACATTTTCAATGAAAAAATCTTTTAAAAGAAAAAAATTTACTTTCACCCCATATCTTTTCCAAACAAAGCTATTTTTAAGATTAAGCAAGCATCAATTGAGTGAATTAAGAATCAAATTAAGCATTCAATTGACACAAATTTTCCTAAAAATGTTTTCAATCAAGCATAGCATTCACACAGATTGACCAAAAGATTGCTTTTCATTAATTTCAAAAAGAAATTTATATAAGTTGTTTATAATGATAACATCTAAAAGTCCAAACAAAATTTGCCATGTAAACCTATCAAAAAGAGGATTGCTAGGGTAAGTTAAAGTTCTGTAGATTATGTCCTAGCATCCTAACAAAGGCTTTAGAGGCTTTAAGAATCAAGTCCAAGCTGAGAAGGTGAATGAGGTCCGGCATCTCTAGATGGCTAGTCTGAAATGTCTGCTCTTGCAGTACAAAACTCCTGTATCAGTCGTGCGGCCTCTTGTCTCATGTCCTAGATGATCTGTTCACCCTCCTATCTTATCTGAGCTGCCTCCTCTCTAAGCAGTGAAATGGCCTCTAAAGTGAGTTGCTGAATCTCTGAGCTGACTACTGAAATAATCCTCGAGAAGATCCTCTCAACCAGTAAATCCTCATCCAGTGAAGTAGATGGTCTATCTGATGCCTCTAGATGGTCATCCTCGGTCTACTCTGCTGGTGCTGCTAGCTCCTCCATTTAAATGTCTGTTGTAAGAATTGCCTTAGGAGCCACAACTGGATCATCTACCTGAGCCTGAGCCCTTCATTGGATCCAACGAACATCCTATTTCTCAAAACCCATGTGGCACAGTGAGTGCTCGTTGCAAGTGGCAGTATGCATAAGGGCTTGGGTGGTCTCTCCATTGGGGTCAACCCAATGCTCCTAAATACTAGAGTCAATGCCATCCCATAAGGAGAGATGTCCTCGATCTTCCTGCTGTGTCCTCCATAAGTCTAATGAAAATTTCTCTAATCACATGATACATGAAAGAAACTGTTAGAAAATGTGTTCCAAAGCCAATCACCTAAGTTGTAGACGATTGTGCTCATTATAAATATATAAGAATTATAAATGAATAAAGTTATTTTGGTTTTTTCTATCACATAGTGTATATCTTCTAATGAACTCCTATGATGAGAACTATATTAAGTCAATAAAGAAAAATTTATCATTTAGTCCTTAAACTTATTCACGATCAAATGATATGCTATTTACTAGGACGATAGCTATATTGAGTGTAGGTCACTTTGTGTCATATAGATTGATTTTCCTCTTAATCAAGGAGTATAGAGATATTGATATGGCATACAGATATGATATAGGGATATATCTACACTGAATGTGACTATTCTGGAATACTCTGCTATCAAAAGTATTTTTGAGGGTTATGGATATAAATATTTCTCAGACCTGAGATCACCACGGTGACTTGTAAGTAAGTCACTGTACTTTGGTGTGGACTACCTAAATTTTTAATTCAGTGATGAAAGATTTTTGGGTATAGTCAAGTACTTATTAATTCAGTGTATGAGTCAAGATGGAATTGACCATTTTAAGTAAAATTAGAGATAGTACATCACTGTATTTTATTTTAGCAAAACCTCAGTTAGGATAATCCCTGTGATGAATATGAAAGGTTGATTTATAATATGAATAACTCTTTCAGGATTGATAGTTAAACCGTAAGTCTTCCTAAGCACTTAAGGTCAAAGGGATGAATTATATGATAACCATATGTCTTTAGGTTCTTAAATGTTGCTTTGTATATATTCGATCTATCTGGATGTCAAGTACCATTACTAGATGGTTATTTTGATTAGTGTAGAAAATTATTCCTATGCTACCGGCTTAGGTTCAAACCTATGAGGTCACACTCAAAGAAGTTTCTTACTGATCATGTGGCTGATAAACGATTGAAAATTGTTTAAGAATTTAATTATCAATTTGATTGATGATTAACCTTATGCAAAAGTTGCAATGAATTAATTCACTAAGGATTAATAAATTAATAGAAGGATTAATTAGTAATTAGATTGCTGATTAGCTTAATTTGATTAAGCAATAAGGATTGGATCAAGTCTAATTGAATTGGATTCAATTTGATTTGATTCGATTAGGTTATGAGATAACCTAATTGCCAAGAGTGTATGATTTTTGATTTGATCAGATCTTTGGCTTAATTAATTAGGATTAATTGAGACTATAGGGTATCTAATTAGATTAGGTTTACTATGATTTATTTGGATCTAATTGGATGAGATTTGGTTGGAACTAAATAACTAAAATCTAGTGTCTAATCGGATTGGACTAAAACCCTGCACTGTCCTTGTTTCACGCCCATCTCTTCTTAATGCAAAATGAAGTTTTGCATGAAGATTTCTCATGCCTAAACCCTGATGTCACCCACTCTCCTTGGCCTTTGGATAAGGATTGAATTGAATTCAGATTTGATTTGAATTCAATTTGAGATAAGGATGACTCATAGTTTGAATTTGATTCAAATTAGCCCATGACTTATTAACCCTATCTATTTTCCTATGTAAGGGCTCTCTTGGACATGGGAAAGTAAAAAATTGCTTGGCTTTTGGCCAACCAAAGAAGGAGTTCTAGGATTTTGGGCATGAGGTCTTGGGTGGGTTCTCTCTTGGTGTGAGATCTAGAGGAAACTAGTTTCTTTTGGGTGAGAAAAAGACCTAGATCCAATCTAGGTTTCCTTGTGAGGAAAATCAAAGACAGAAGTGAGTTTTCCTCCCTCTTGTTCTTCCACCAAACCCTCCTAAAGGTTTTTCTTCAAATCTGAAGGTGTTCAAAGGTTCTGAAGAAGAAGACGAATCAGCTATTTAGTAGCCTTTTGTGCGAGATAGTGCTCCTAGGAAGGCAGATCAGATCGAAGCTTTGAGTGGATGATTCATAGAGGTCGGACATCCTATGCAGTTGTGAGCAACCATTGAGAGCTTCAGATCTTCAAGATCAATAGTAGTGTTCAATAATCTACACAAAGATAATGGGTTCTGAACTCACTAATAGGACTAGATCAGTTCTAACGATTAGACCTGATCTAGGGCATCGATGTGATTGATGAAAGAACTTGATTTTCAGATTTTTATGCATCATAAATCATGTTACAAGTCTTGGACAAGATAGTTTAGATTTGATCTCTTGCATGTAATTTAGATTAAATTATTTAATCTAAACTATTGTGTTGCAAAATTTTAAAATTGCATGCATAGAACTACCAACTTTTCCTTCAGAAACATACCAGCTTGACACAAAATCAAATCTATCAATCTTGGAAAAAAAAAATCTGGTTCATCATAGTTGTGGGAGGTGCATCTCAGTAGATAATCTGTTAGCACTCACCTCCTCTATATCATTGATATCCTCTCTTCCCAAAATATACTTAAGTCCTTCAAATTTCTTTTCAAATTTTTCTATTAAGCTTCCTTTAGCTCTCATTCTTAAAATTCTTCCCAATTTCTCAAAATCAAATACAATTAGCACACCCTTAACTTCAGATTCTATTACCCCACTTCCACCTTTCAAATTGGAGTAAAATTCTTTAACTAGGGTAGGATAGGTCAATGTCTTCAAGGAACAAAAAAATTTCCATCCTAGTCTCTTCAATTTCTCCTCAAAATTAAATCCATTCTTCTCCAAAAATCCAAAATCAACATTTCTACCTATGGAGACAATGTAGGAAGCAATTATAGACCATGAAGGAGCAACTTGTGAGGAGGAAGGGGCTACCGATGGCGGAGAAGGTGCTATTGATGGTGGAGATGGTGCTGCCAGTGAAGGAGGACTTCTCTGCTTTGCATGGTGCTTGAAGTGACATTCATGGATGGGAGAAGGCATGGGAGAGGAGCTAGGGCTCCAGATTCACACGTAGGGTCGTCTCTCTCATCGGGCTACCCACTTCATGCGAGTCATTGGACACCAAATCATCGGTGAAATCAAGGGAATAGGGGTTTGGTGGTTCGATTTGGATAGAGAAAGGAGTTCGGAGAAGTCTTGGTTTGAGAAAAATGGTATAAAGCGAATAGGGCATAGGGATGGCTCTGATTAAAAAACTCCATCCCAAAAAAGGGGTCAACTCATTTTGAAAACAAGTTGACTCCTATGGAGCGGTCGACTCCAGCAAAACTAGGGTCGACTCCTTTGTAGGACTATTCCAGACAGCATTTTAGCCCACAAGTTGACTCCATTGAATTTTGAGTCGACTCCTTGATATAAAAATAGTTTAGAGGAGTTTCAAATCAAGGGAATGCAATCAAATTGAGGTTAAATTGCTGTTCAATCAAATTGAGAGGTCAAAAATGATATTTAAATCAAAATTGAGAATAAAAAATTTAGTCAATTGGGGTAAGATAATCAATTAATTTTAAAGAATCAAGAAGGAAAAATCTAGATATAAGCTCTATACATTTAGTTTCAACTAGGAAAATTTTTGAACCCTTAGGGGTCAATCTAAAATGCAATGCAATTAATACATTAAGCACTTAAGTTTTATGATTGAATGTCTTATCTTCAAACATTTATTTCATGCAAATTTTAAGGATAAATTTGATAATTTAGCATCTTATGGGAGAATGTTAAAAATTAGTTTTATTGATAATTTTTGCAATCAAAGATATTCATAGCCAATTAAGCTTTTGTTGATTTAAGTTTCTCAAATATATAATTGATAAGAAAAAGTTAAGATACCATGCTAAATTTTTAAAAAAATTAATTTTAGTTTATGTTAATTTAAAACATGATACTTGGAGGAGAGCATATTGATCTTTTTAAAATCAAAATATTTATTTCTTTACAAACATTAAGATCAATCATACTAAAAATATTTTAAGCAAGTAAACACAATATAAAACCATCTATATAGATTATTAAAATCAAACAAGCATTGATGGTATGATGTGAGAAAAGTTTAGATTGTACCACGCATTATCACCCATCCATTTTCATTTTCAAGGCATCCATAAAAAAATTTCTTTCTTTTATTTCATTTGGAGCCTTGGTATATCTATAAAATCACTTCATAGTTTTTGGTACCCAAGCTTTCTTGGATCCATTAGAGTTAGTGCTCATGGTTTCTTTTGGAATCCAAATTTACTTAACCAAAGTATGGCCAATTCGTTTAAATTATATTCTAAAATTTTATTGCCTACTTTATTATATTTAAAACATACTATTAAATAATTTTTAAGTGAAGCTCTGATAATCAAATTTTTAGTATTTTACTATTTTCTTGAAGAATTAAAACTAGTTTCTATTTTATTGAAAATAGCTCTTTTGTTATTTACCATTGATTAAATATTTTGAAAACTAAAAGTAAATTTTTCTTCTATTGGTTTCAAAATCTCAATATCTTTTTGATAATTATCTCAAATTACTAAATAATAGTATTAAATCATATATTAATTAATATTTATTTTAAAAAAAATTGATATTTTTATTAGTATTTTGTAGGAAAGAAGTCCACCAATGCGAAAAGCTCGATTTATGGGTTTCAATGCAATAAATTTTACTCAAATCAGAGCTAAAACAAAAGAAAGTTACGAAATCCAGAAGTTTAAAATAAAAAAATAAAAAACATAGACCGATGCATGGTGGACCAACCGATTGGTTCATGGAATAGGTGCGGACCGTCCAGCTCAGCAAGCACGGCCAATCGACGTGCGCCACTTGGCGAATCTAGACCACTAAGAGATTTACATAATTTATATCATGGTGTACAGGGGCATTTCGATAATTTGATCAGGCATGGCTAGTTCTAGTTGGCTATGGCCCTCGATGCGCTCAGTCCACGATGGTCTACAAGAACAGTGATGCGCGATCCAACAATCACTATTGTAGTCGGTGAAGATCAAACGGTGGGAATTAATTTCCAATTTATAAAGGATTTCTCAGGCCTCTAGTGCATGATCCGACGGTCAAAAACCATTCTGGCTTCGATCCGACGGCCCAGAAATGATCTTAGAGAATATACAGTGGATTTTTGAGTTGATTTTAGGCCTTTTGATCAAGATCCAATGGCCAGAATTAATCAAGGTGATTAAATTCGATCCAGACATGAAATTTGACTCCAAAAATAGCTCTAAGAACCTTGTTTCCTCCTCTATTTAAGCACTCTTCTCTTCTACGCTAAAAATAGAGAAAAAAAAAGCTTCTCTTCTCTTATTTTTTCTCTTCTTCTCCTCCTTTCTTCCTTCTTTATTCTTCCAACCTTCAATCAAAGGAGCTCTGAAGATGTCGAGAGCGAGCAGATCGTCAACCATGCACGGCTAAGGAGCTGAATTTTGCGAGAGTAGATGAAATCTTCTAACATGGATTGTAATTTTTTTTATCTTTTGTAATTACTTTTTATGCAAATATGTTTCCTTGCTCAGTTTTTAATAAAATTTATCTTTTTATGCATGAGATCCTGATTATTTGACATGCTTATTAATTAATTAAAGATCTAAATAAATTATATCATTAAGACAGGTTGTGATCGATAGATATAGTCCATACTTAATTTAATAATTTATTTTAGAGAATAATCATTAAAAATTATGTTCTTAATTTTAAAAATTAAAGTATTGAATAATTTATAATTTCATAGAGATGGATCATTATCAAGAGATATAATTCATACTCTAAGAAAATAAATTTTAATCATAACTAAATTCTTAAATATAATAAAATTTTACATTAAAAAAAATTACCACAGCCATACAGAAGATGGATTCAAAATCCTAGAATAATTCTCATTAATTCTTAAAATCTTAATTAATTAAGTATTTATTTTTTTATTTTTTTTAATTTACTAAACTCTCAATTTGCTCTCTTTAATCTACATATTCTAATTTTTACTTTAAAATTAAATTAAAAAATTTTAATTAAATTAAATGTAACTTAGCCTTCAATCTTCGAAAAAGTCGACATCTGACTCACCACTATCCTACTTAATATTAAATCAAATTTTAATTCTTATTTGATGCTCTAACGACAAGCAATCAAATTTTTATCACCATTACCAGAGATCGTAGCACGGTTGCTTCAATTAATTAAAAAATTAATTAATTAATTTAAAAAAAATAAAAAATAAAAAAATAAAAAAATTGCTCTTTAATTTTATCTAGTTATTATTGCCTTTCATAATTGATTTCTACTCTTTATAATTTAGATTAATTTATTATTTTTTAAGACTTAATCACTTGAATTTACTTTCTTTTGTAAAACCACACAATCAAAAACTAAAAGATATCTATAAAAAGACAAAATCATAAATCCTTAAAAAAATCACCAACATCTCATAATACTTAATTAATTTAAAGTAATCATAAATATTAAATAAAATTAATTTTTTAATATGTTTGGACATCTTGTTTTGGTTGCATTGCATGTTTGTAATATACTTTAAGGGCACAATCTATTAAATAAGATAAGATGGAGATTTGATCATTCTTTCTTAGCTCACAAACTATCACTTTTCATATTGCATTGACCTAGATCTTAAATTAAAATCAATTAGACATTGGCCCTTAAGGATAATCGAGCTTATTAGGACAAAGAACTCTAAGAGTTGGACTAGGTTAGAGTTAGTCAACTTGATTGGTGTCTAAGATAAGTGGTTCAGAGACTGCATCCCGAAGGAAGGTAGTTACTTACTTAGTTCCATTAGCTTACCTGACCAAAATAATTAGTGTCTAAGAAAAGCAACGGGAGGACTCCCATTGATCTTACACTTATCTGGCCAGTTGAGTGGCTGATTTTTTACCTAGAGGGCTTGAAGGTGACCTTGGCAGTTAGGAGTTGTCTAGATCTAGGTAAACCTAGGATAGAGAGCCTATGCTTACTTAACTTATTTGCTATTACAATTTAAACTCTAATTAAAATACTCTTTTCTATCATCCTTAGATCTAGGGCTCTTTAGGGCTCTCACCTTTAGAATTCTCTCTCCTTATTTTTTTATTCTCTAAAATAAAATAAAATAAAATAAATAATAATAAAAGATAGATTTTTATGCTGAGCTATCAAGTAGATTAGATCATCTAGAAGCCAATAGAAATCCTCCATATTCATCTTTTTCTCCTACATAACAAGTTTGTGCAATTTATTCGAGCCCCACACATTATGCAAGTAAATACCTACATCAATTTCTTGAGTATATGTATGAGCAAGTTTATCAATATCAAGCTCAAATGGCCAGAAAATAATCAACACTTCAACACTTACAATCCAGGTTGAAGGGCTCAACCAAATTTTTCGTGGCAATCACAACCAGTGATTACCCCGATGCCATAAAGACCACTTTTATGGATGCACGTTATAATATGCCCTACCCACAATATCAATATTCTTCAAATAACAATGAGTCAACTTCTGAGGAGAGGATTCAGCAAGCAGTAGATGAGTTAGAATTTATCAATCAACCGTTGAATAATCTAGAGGAACAAAGGCTTAATTCTTTAAAAAAATGTATAGAAATCATGATAAAGTCACAAAACAATCTTATGCAAATTTTTAAAGAACTAGAGGACTAAGAATTTACATTCAATCAACATGAGAAAAGAGAGTTGCCCAGTCAATCTGAGAGTGACCCTGAGGGACCATACCTAGCTAGAAATTTTAATGTTTTAAAAACTTTTCTTAAACAATCAGAGATAACTCTCAAAAATAATATGGTCATAGAACAATCTCGTAAAATTAAAAAGATCCTATTAGACCATATAACTGAGGCAAAAATATATAGAAAGTCATTTTCATCATCATCTCCTTTACCTATGGTCATGGAACAACCTAGCAAAACTAAAAAGATCCTATTAGACCATATAACGAAGGTAGCAAAATATAGGAGAGAACCAAAATGGTGGAATGAACCAATTCTATCATCTTACTTATATATAGACCCATCCCTAATTGCCCTAGAATCATCAATTTCTTTTAATAAGGATGGACAAATTGATGAGATGATGGAATCAATAGAGACTTCCCAAGAGCCACAAGTGAATAATACACTAGAGGAAGCTTCACGCATAAGTCTTTTCCAAAATTCATTAAATTCTTATTTTGCCCATAATGAGATGGATGATTTTGATGAAGATGTGTACAATATAGAAGTAAATGATCAAGTAGATACACCCTACCTTAAAACCACCCCACTATGGATTGAAAAATTTGAGCCACCACCTAGCCCACCAACAACCCTCTTATTGGAACCACCAACTAATCTAGAGTTGAAACCACTTTCTGATATACCAACAGATACACTACCAGTGATACCTACCCAGGAAAATTAACTTATAGGTATTCTAAAAGCACATAAAGAAGCTGTAGGATGGGATATTATTGAAATTAGGGATAATATAAGTTTGATTTTTTTGTATTTGGCACTATTTTTGAGGATTGCCTTCAAAATTTATCTACAATATTAAAATGATGTATGGAGGTAAATTTCAAATTAATTTGAAAAAAGTGCCATACCTTGGATCAAGAAGAGTTGATGCCTAGATATATTAGATCCAAAAAAGGGATTATGGTAGATCAGGTTATAATTAAAAAAAATTTCTAAACCACCACTCCCGATTTTGGCCCATCACACAATTTCTTTTTGATTATCATAAATACTATAATAATAATAAACTTTGGAATAGCATGCTTGTTCTAAATACTCTATTGATTAGGGCTAAGTCTAACCACTGAAAAGCATTCCATGAATGATTTATTGCTATAATGACAAGGCCTCCTGATTGGCCTTATTTTTTTGGAACCTTGAAGGATGTGCTCAAAATAATTATACCTAAAATTTCTTCATAGGATTCGGCTGAAGACATTAAGCTTAGCGCTTATGGGGAGGCAACCCAAATTTTTGCATTTAATATATTTTTTTTAATTTACCTTTCTTTCAAGATTAAGTTGGGGAGAGAACTATAAACCATACTGGATGAAAAATAAAAAAACCCTAGACCGAGCCAAAACCAAAAATAAATTAGGTGAACTCTTTCCTTATTATTTTCTTATCATTTATCACACTCTATTTTCTTTCCTCCATTAAGGACAATGGAAATTAAGTTGGAGGGAAGGATAAATAAAATTTTTAAGTCCTTAAGTATGGTGAGAATTAGTCTTATGTACCTAATTTGAAGTTTTTCAGGCATTTTAATCGAAGATTGATTAATGGTCTAGAAAATTTTTGAAATACTAAAGACCTAATTATTAAGAAAACCTAATAAATGGTCAGGTCTAGAATAGAATAAATTTTTGAGTGATTCTAAAACCTTCTTCCAGCCTATATTCAATAAAAAATCTACTTTATGTGGATATGAAAAAAATTTAAAAATTAATGAAAAAAATTTAAAATTTTTTTAAAAAATAAAGAGTAAGATCTAAATATTGGTCTCCTACCGAGCAACCAGATCTCGTTGTCTAAGAAAATAATATTATCTACATCAAAAATTGGGCAATATGAAGAAGCTTGTTATATAGTAAGTTTTAACCTGTAGCATATTTGACATGAGTCAGTAAGCCTAAGGGATGTTCTACACCTTGTCGAAAATGCACACTCTTTTCATATGGATCGGCATGGCCGTCGGTGATTAGCCAGGCAACAAGAAAGTACTTCTTAGAGATTTATGCGAGAGCATGATCAAACAATTCAAGATTTTGAGAATAAGAGATTTTCGAGAGAAAAGAGCTTTTATTCAATATATTTTAGCACCATTATAATCTTGACCTATTTCTAGTATATATACTTTACAGAGGGTCAAGCCCAAGTTTATAGAAAAACTTTCCAAACCCAAACAACTCACGTACATAAAATAATAACCCATGAAAACTGAGCTAGCCCATTTTAGACTGAGCCAACTAACCTACGACTGGATCGGCTCAGTCCCAGACTGAGTCGATCCAGTTGTATATCGTGCCAACAGTCCAAAAATATTATTTTCTTTTTAAATTTTTCTCTGAGATCTAGCCAACCCAGTCCTGAACTGAGTCAGCCTAGTTTTCAACTTAGCTGACTCAGTCTCAGGGTGAGCCGATCCAATTTTTAAATTTTGCTAGGAGAGCTGATTTCTCTTTCGGCTCGCTCCCATCTTTTCATGATCTATCTTCTCATATTTCTAAGACTTGGGAGTGCCACTTTTGAGCTCATATTCTCCACCTTGATACTTTCAAGTCCTTGTGAACTCATCTCTTCTCAACAGATCCATCCGTGCCATACATCTCTGAAAGCTATCACTAGAAAGTACCTTCGTAAGTGCATCAGACTGATTCTCCTTGGTATGGACCTTCATTAGTTCTATTTCACCTTCCTCCACCAGCTCTCTAATCCTATGGTACCTCATGTCTATATGCTTTATGCGTGCATGATAGACTGAATTCTGTGCCAACAGCAGAGCACTCTAACTATCACTGAATAGTGTAATCTTGCTCTGCTCCACCCCCAACTTATCAATCAGCCTCCTAAGCCAAAGGGCTTTCTTTGCAGCCTCTGTTATCCCAATGTACTCAACTTCTATGGTAAATAAGGTAGTGATTGGCTGAAGAATTGATCTCCAAGACATCGATCCACCATATATGCAGAAGAGGTATCCAGTAGTAGACCTCCTTATATCAAGATTACCAGCATAATTTGCATCAACAAATCCTTCCAGAGGATCTAAATCTTCACACATCTTCACAGATTGTTCTCCAAATCCTTCCGACTGCCCACCAAATACCCAACCATAATCTATTATTCTATGCAGATATCTCAATATCTATTTCAATGCTTTCCAGTGTTCCTTTTCAGGGTTAGCCATGTATCTACTAACCATGCTCACTGCATATGCTATATCTGGTCTACAGCATACTATAGTGTACATCATACTGCCTACAGCATTTGCATAAGAAACTTGTTCTATGTACTCTCACTCCTCTTCTGACTAGGGGCTCTGTAACTTAGAGAGAGACATATGACTCGGCAATGGCGTCTCTGTAGGTTTGGCCTTTTCCATCCCAAATCTCTTCAGAACCTTCTGGACATACTTTTCTTATGAAAAATGGAGCACTCCTTTGTACCTATCTCTGCAAATCTCTATTTCAAAAATTTTCTCAGTTGGATCCAAATCCTTCATCTCAAACTCAGATGATAATGCCCTTTTCAACCTTTTCACAGCATCCATGCTTCTACTGGCTATAAGTATATCATCTACATATAATAACAGGTATAGGACATCCTCCTCATCTGCATCCTTGACATAGATACAATAGTCATATTCACATCTATTGAAACCCAGGCTCAGGACAAAGCTATCAAACCTTTGATACCACTGACGAGGAGATTGTTTCAAGCCATACAAAGACTTTCTGAGTAAACATACCTTTTCTTCTTGTCCCATCTCCATAAAACCATCTGGCTGCTTCATGTAGATTCTTTCCTCCAAAGTTCCATGAAAGAAGGTCATCTTCACGTCCATCTGTTTCAATTCCATGTTATGCTGTGTCACCAGTGACAGCAAAACTTAAATAGATGTATGATGCACCACAGGAGAAAAAATTTTTATGTAGTCAATTCCTTTCCTTTGTGAGTATCCCTTTGCTACTAGCCTTGCTTTGAATTTGACTTCACTTTATTCTGAAGGTGCTTCTTTCTTTGTGAACATCCACTTTGAGCCAATAAGTCGAGCACTCTCTAGAAAATCCACCAGCTACTATGTCTGATTCTTCTCAAGTGATTCTATCTCCTCCATCATGGCCTATATCTATGAATCTTGATCCTCACTCTCCATGACCTCTACATAATTCTTTGGATCTTCATTAGCAGTGATGAGTGCATAGGAGATAACCTCATCAATGCCATATCTGACCGATCTCCTAATAGTATGCTAGGGCTTGTGCAAAGCCACTCCCACTGGCACATCTCTGTCTGATGTCTGTGGCTGCTCTAGCACATCTGTCTGAACTACCAGCCCTTCATGCTGATTTTCAATCTGAGATAATACTTTTCCACCTATCTCCACCTCAATAGGAATACTCCTATAAGTGGATGTAACCTGTATGCCATCATTCTCTGACTGACCACCACTGTTCACCTCTATTTCTTCAGTTTCATCTATCTCAGACCTTCTCAAAATGTTCTTCTCATCAAATATAACGTTCCTGCTGATCACTGACTTTTGTGCCTAAGAGTTCCATAATAGGTACCCCTTAACTCCTTGTGGATATCCTATGGATGTCATCTTTTGAGATTTTGGATCCAATTTGCTCCTCTCGGTTGCCTCCATATGTGCATAGGCTATGCAATCGAAGACTTTCAGATGGTCAAGCTTCACCTTCTTCCCACTCCAAACCTCCTCTGGAATGCCTCCATTCAGCTTATAATGAGGAGACCTGTTCATAAGAAAAATAAGAAAAAATCAGAGCATCATCCCAAAAGAACTTTGGGAGTGATGTCTGCAGTCTCAAACTCTATGCCTTCTCGATCAATATCCAGTTCATCCTCTCCATGATACCATTCTGCTGGGGAGTCATCTTCACCGTGTAATGGCGTTTGATGTCATTTTCCTCATAGTACCTCCTGAACTCCAAGCTAGTATACTCCCCTCCATTGTCCAACCTTAGATATTTCATCTGTCTCCCTGTCTCCTTCTCTACTTCAGCTCTTTAGGCTCTGAACTGGGCAAACATCTCTGATTTTTCTCCGATCAGATAAACCCACACCTTCCTTGAGAAATCATCAATGAAAGTGACAAAGTATTTTGTCCCACCTCTAGCTGATACAGGAGTTGATCCCCACACATTCGAGTGCACTAAATTCAGCACTCCCTCACTGTGCTTGGTACTTCTAGCAAACTTCATCCTATGCTATTTGCCAAAGATGCATAGCTCACAAAGATCTGTGCCCTTCTTATTCAAGGCTGGGATCATACCTCTTCTGCTTAGTTCAGTGAGCCCACGGTCACTCATATGATCCATCCGATAGTGTCATAACTGATATAAAATCTGCTCCTTCTGTGCCACTGCTAGCACCTTTGCACTATTATTTATCACTGAGCCTTTCATTCTATAAAGATTGTTGCTCAGTCTTCTATCTCTCATCATCACCAAAGCTTTCTTGGAAATTTTCAGACATCCACTCCCAGCCTGGCTACTAAAAGCATAACCCTACTCCTCCAAGTAGTCCAAAAAGAAATCAAATTCTTTTTCAACTTTGATACATGCCTGATATTTGATAATGTACGAATGATCCCATCATACATCCTCACCCTGATAGAGCCAATTCCAGCTACTTTGCATGGATGATCATCTTCAAGATTGACACTTCCACCATCGGCCTTCTGGTAGGTAGCAAATCACTCCCGATGAGAAGTATAGTGGTGTGAGCATGCTGAATCCAATATCTACCTAGTATCATACTCTGTGGATCCATCTGATATAACTAGCAGGTCTTCTCCACTACTCATAGAAGTTGTATCATCTTCCTTGCTGACCTTTCCTTTTTCTTATCTCAAAAGGGGACAATCTCTCCCCAGGTGTCCAGGCTGATGATATTTATAACATTTCAATGTCATCTTCCTCTGATCGTAAGACTTTGACCTACCCTTGGATTTTTCTCTTGTTTTCTCCTTTGATCTTCCCTATCTTTCATTCACAGCCAAGATCTCGGACTTAGGATCTCTCTTGCAGATCTTTTTTCTTTTCTCATTTGATCTGAGCACACCAACAACCTCTTCATAGTTTAGGATCTTCTTTTCATAAACTAAAGTTGTTATGAAACCATCATACGAACCTGAGAGAGAACATAATAGCAGCAATGCCCAATCCTCCTCGTCGATCTTCACATCCAAACTCATCACCTTAGAACACATCTGATTGAACCTTTGGATATGTACAACAAGATCTCTACCTTCGAACATCCTCAAACTATACAGTTGTTTCTTCAACCACAGCTTATTCATTATGTTCTTCCTTATGTATGTGTTCTCCAGTCTCTCCCAGAGCTCTTTTGCCATAGTTTCTGTGCAAATCTTGGGCAAAACTTGATCAGCCAAGTACATCCGGATTATGCTAAAAGCAATTTTCTCCAACTCTTTTCAATCCTCAGCACTGATCTTTTTCGATCTTTTTTTTGTCAAGATCATGTAGATTCTCTGCTGAACCAATAAGTTCTTTACTCTTTGCTGCCATAGAATAAAGTTTTTCTTACCGTCGAACTTCTTAAAATCCATCTTGAATCCACTTGATCTCATGACTTCAAATAAGTCAAGAATAAATCCCTAACATCCTTCACGATCTCACACACAAGCAAAACTATCCTTCAAAGAAGATCTAACTAGCCCTAGATCCTCTTTCCAAGATTCTATATCATTGTTCCTCCATGTAAATAATCTCTACCTTAATCTAGAGACAATCATGAAGCAAACTAGAAGTTTTAAGATAAAATCTGATGCAACAGATCCTGGATGTAGTAAACCCTAGGTGTCTTTTTTTCTTCCACGTAACACCGCTCTAATACCAAATGTCGAAAATGCGTGCTCTTTCCATATGGATCGATGTGGCCACCAAAAATTAGCCAAGCAACAAGGAAGTACTTCTCAGAGATTTATGCGAAAGTACGATCAAACGATTTAAGTTTTAGAGAAGAAGAGATTTTCAGAAGAAAAGAGCTTTTATTCAGTATATTTTAGCACCATTACAATCTTGACATATTTTCAGTATATATACTTTATAAAGGATCAAGTTCAAGCTCATAGAAAAACTCTCCAAATCCAAATAATCCACGTACATAAAATAATAACCCGCAAAAATTGAGTCGGCCCAGTTTCAGACTGAGCCGGCTAACCTGCGACTGGGTCGGCTCAGTCTAGTTGTGTGCCATGCCAATAGTCCGACAATGCTATTTTTTATTTAGATTTTTTTTTGAGACCTAGCCGATCCAGTCTTGAATTGAGCCGGCCTAGTTTCCAACTTAGCCGGCTTGGTCTCAGGATGAGTCAGTCTAGTTTCTGAACTTTGCTAGAAAAATTGATTTCTCTTCTGGCTCGCTTCCGTCTTTTTATGACTTATCTTCTCATATTTTCAAGACTTGGGAGTGCCACCTCTAAGCTCACACACCTAATATTCTAAAGCCAACTGGTTTGAGAATCATTAGTCCAAAGCTCACTATAAGGGCTGATAGAAAGCTTAAGAGGTTAACATATTGCACTAGTTGAAAAAAAAAACTCTAGTTCATACTAAAGATAGAGGATTTAAAGAATAAAGATGAAAAATTAGTCAAAGAACAGCTCTAAATTTTATGTTCTTTACTTAACCACTATTTGGGATGGAATTAATAATCCAATGATGTATTTCTTAAATCTTTAATCAGGTATCAACTAACTTTAGGATGACCTGAAGAAACTTTCATATCTTATCAAGTCGGTATATATCTTTGATTTTTTTTTTTTACCCGAGGACGAGTAGAACTCAAGTTAGAAAGTATGACAATTATTTCAAATTACTAAATAATAGTATTAAACCATATATTAATTAATATTTATTTTAAAAAATTTAATATTTTTTTAGTACTTTGCAGAAAAGAAGTCTATCAATGTGAAGAGCTCGATTTGTGGATTCCAACGTAATAAATTTTACTCAAATCGAAGCTAAAATAAAAAAAATTATGAAGCTCAGAAGTTTAAAATAAAAAAAATAGATCGGTGCATGGTGGACCTATCGATCGGTCCATGGAATAAGTGCGGACTGTCCAGCTCAGTAAGCATGGCCCATCCAGCTCAGTAAGTGTGGCCAATCGACGTGCGCCATATGACGAACCTAGACTGTTAAGAGGTCTTCAGAATTTATATCACAGCATACAAGGGCATTTTGGAAATTTGATCCGACATGGTGATCTCTAGTTGGCTGTGATCCTCGACGCGCCCGGTCCATGATGGTTAACGAGAATAGTGATGCGTGATCCAATGGTATTATTGCAGTCGGTGAAGATCTAATGGCGGGAATTAATTTCCAATTTATAAAGGATTTCTCAAGCCTCTAGTGCATGATCCGATGGTTGAAAACCATCCTGGCTTCGATCTGATGGCCTAGAAACGATCTTAGAGGATATATTGTGGATTTATGAGTTGATTTTAGGCCTTTTGATCAAGATCCAACGGCTAGAATTAATGAAGGTGATTAAATTCAATGCAGACATGGATTTTGACTCTGAAAATAGCTCTAAAAATCTTGTTTCCTCCTCTATTTAAGCACTCTTACTCTTATAGCCTGAGAACAAGTCTTCTATGCCAAAAATAAAGAAAAAAGAGCTTCTCTTCTCTTTTTTTTTCTCTTCTCCTCCTCCTTTCTTCCCTCTTTCTTCTTCCAATCTTCAATCAAAGGAGCTCTGAAGATGTCGAAAGCGAGCAGATCATGAACCATGATGGCTAAAGAGCTAGATTCTAGAAGAGTAGATGAAATCTTCTGATATGGGTTGTAATTTTTTTTTATCTTTTATAATTATTTTTTATGCAAACATGTTCTTTTGCTTAGTTTTTAATAAAATTTATCTTTTTATGCATGAGATCCTGATTATTTGACATGCTTATTAATTGATTAAAAATCTAAATAAATTATATTCATTAGAACATATTATGACTGATAGATACAGTTTATATTTAATTTAATAATTTATTTTAGAGAATAATTATTAAAAATTATGTTTTTAATTTTTAAGAATTAAAGTATGAAATAATTTATAATTTCATAGAAATGGATCATTATCACGAGATATAATTTACACTCTAAGAAAATAAATTATAATCATAACTAAATTCTTAAAAATAATAAAATTTTATATTAAAAAAAATTATCACAACCATGCAGAAGATGGATTCAAAATTCTAGAATAATTTTTATTAATTTTTAAAATCTTAATTAATTAAATATTTATTTTTTTATTTTTTTTAATTTATTAAACTCTCAATTTATTCTCTTTAATTTACATGTTCTAATTTCTACTTTAAAATTAAACTAAAAAATTTTAACTAAATTGAATGTAACTTAGCCTTCAATTTTTGAAGAAATCGATACTCGACTCACCACTATCCTACTTAATATTAAAATTGAGTTTTAATTTTTATTTGATGCTCTAACGACAAGCAGTCACTTTTCTTGACTTTTCATTTTCTTCCTTAAGCTCACTCTTTTCTTTTAGAAGATTTTTATTTTCTTTTAGAGAGAATTTTAGATTTTCATTTTTATTTGTTAGCTTAACATTTTCTTTAAGTAAACATTTTTTAGATATCATCTATGTTTTTCTTTAGCTAAAGAATTATTTTCTTTCATTAAACTAAGATTTGACATTTTGAGGTCCTTATTTTTTAGCCTTAATTTATTAAATTCATCCATTAATTCATTGAAGGCATCAAATAATTTATAAAAAGTAAAATTAAAGAAGTTTTTAGAAATTATCTCATCTTTCATAGCCATAAGGCAAAAATTTGCATTTTCCTCTTCCTCATACAAACTTGATATGTCACTATTTTTTCAAATTTCTAGTAATGCATTCTTTTTAATCCTTTTGAGGTGATTTTCAATTAAGGGGCATTCCAACTTGTAGTGACCCCTTTTATAGCAATTGTAACAAGTGACACTCTTCTTTTGTCTTCCTTCTTCATTATCTTTCTTCTTCAAGCTTTTTTTCATGAGAAATTTTTTGAATTTTCTTAAAAGAAGCATCATGTCCTCATCATCATCTTCACTCTCTTCTTCTTCTTCATCTTCCCCCAACTCATCACTTTCTTTGAATTTGGCCGTGGATTTGAAAGCAATGGTCTTCATCTTAGGTTCTTCTTCTTCTTTCTTTTGTGCAATGTTCAGCTCATGTGTCATGAGTGAACCAATGAGCTCTTCTAGGGATAGCTTGGTGAGATTCTCAGCTTCTTAAATGACCATCACCTTTGCTTTCTATTCCTTTAGCAAAGACCTTAACACCTTGCAAACAAGATCATAGTTAGAATATGTTTTACTAAGATCATTGAGAGCATTAATAATTTTAGTAAATTTTAAAAATATATTAGAAATTGACTCATGTTTTTTTATTTTAAACATTTCATTTTTGTGAACAAGCAAGTTGATTTTGGACTCTTTTAATGGGCTTGTTCCCTCATGAGTCACTTCCAATCTTTTTCAAATTTTCTTTACTGATGTACAAGTAAATATTCTATTAAATTATTGTACATCAAGTGAATAATAAAAAACATTGATGGTTTTTGCATTTAATTGAGCCATCTTCTTATCATACTCATCCCAATCTTTTTCCAGCTTGGGAAGAGTCATACCATTTACTACAATTATGGGTGTGTGTGGTCCTCTAGTTATGATCCCCAATAAATCATAGTCTAAAGATTGTATACAAATTTTTATTTTAATTTTTAAAATATATAATTTGTTCCACCAAAAAGTGATGGCCTAGAAATGGATTGTTCTTTGGTGAATATAAAACCACTTGGGGTTGCCATGATCTTTGGCTCTAGATTACTAGATCAATAATTAATAACAGAGCACTCGCTTTAATACCACTTATTGTCCAGAAGTAGCAATCCAAGAAAGAGGATGAATTGGATTCTTATAAAATTTTAGCCAAATTAAACTTGAAGTCAATTATGTGCTTTAATTTCAACTTATTAAAGTGATTGTGAAGTGAGTAATGTATGTAGCAATTTGTAGCAATGGAATTAAAATATATATATTGCTAAACAAGAATTGAAGACTAAGCTAAGCTAAGCAAGAATTAAAAGCAAGTAATGCAAGCAAAAGAAGTCACAACATAAACATATAAAATTTAAAGTAGTTCGGAGCAACCTGCTCCTATGTCAACTCTCCAAGTTTCTCTTGAAATTTTTACTATAATCCTTTCTTGATTATAGTATGTTTGTTTGTTAGACTCACAAACTAATCCAGTTGATTTTCATAAGAGCATCAACCAAAACATTATAATGTTAGTTTTCCTGATTCACCAACATCCTAGTTGATTTTTGAGTCAATCAACTAAAACCAATACAACATCTAATTACGGGCTTGGACTAGCCTAAACCCAAAGTTTCTTTCCTCCAAAAGAAACTTGTAAAGAAAACACAAAACAAGATGACAAATTCAGTTTCAAATAAATAGAAAAATAAAAATACTATTTAGCTCGAAGAAAAGGCTGAAAAGTCATTTGTTTGAAGCTTGCTTTCTCTTCTTTGAATGATGAGAGGATGCTTGAGAAGTCTAGGAAGATCTCTCGTATATGTCCTTTGAATTTGGTGCTTGTTTCCTCTCTTATCTCTCTTTTCTTGGATATTCAATGGAGCTCATTCAATCTTGAATGATTTCTTCTTTCAATTCATTTTTTTTCTTTTTCTTTTGATTCTTTATATTTAAATAAGCTTTATAATGGCTGGAGAAAGAGATTTGACCATTGGAGGGGTTGAACTAGCCGCTTAGAGTAAAAAAAGTCCATTGAAGAAGTGCAAAAAACTAGCCATTATAGCCTATCCCATGCTTGGGATCGACTCTATTTTTCTTGGAGTCAACTCCATCCGCTCTAGGGTTGACTCTATTTTTCCTAGAGTTGACTCCTTCTGGATTTCAAAAAATTCTACTTTCTATTTTCTGTTTCTGTGAAACATTGGTCGATCCATGGGTCATCCCCTGGCATAGGTGTTAACCCTTGGGTTGTCCTCCTACGTGCCAGAAACATGCCAACGAGATGGGGTCGACTCCTGGCCATCTTGAAAATTAATTTTTATACTTTTTCAGCTTGTTTCAGTATAGGGGTCGACTCCTTTCTTCCTGGGGTCGACTCCACTAAGTTAGAAGCTTAAAAATCCTTCTTTAATTTTTTTGACTTAGCTTCTCTTGAAGATATCTTTTTCAAGGATAATGCCTTCAATTTAAACAGCTTGAAAGACTTATAACTACTCTTGAAACAAATGGTTAGATACATAAATACTCAAAATTTGGCGATCATCAAAATCAATCATGGGGTCAACATCCTTCTAAAACACCTCAACTCAATGGGGTATCGAAAAGGAGAAATAAAATTTTATTAGATATAGTCCGATCCATGATAAGCTTTACTGATCTACCCATATTTTCTTAGGAATATACTTTACTTTCTACTATTTATATATTGAATAGAGTTTTCTCTAAGTTTGTTCCTATCACGCCGTATGAGATGTGGCACGGTAAGAAACTAAGTCTTGGTTATCTTAAGATTTGGGGACGTCCGGCCCATATCAAGCAATAATAGGCAGACAAGTTAGAGACCAGGTCTATGAGAGCTTATTTCATTGGGTATTCAAAAGAGTCTTTAGAATACTACTTTATTTTTTAGAGAATCACAATGTGATTGTGAGCCATCATGTTGTATTCTTAGAAAAATAGTTTATCTAAGATGAAAGCAGTAGAAGAAAAATTAAGCTCAAAGAGAGTCTCTGAAGAGCAACAAGTTATAGAACCAATAGAACCTATTCATACTAAGTCAGTATATGAAGTACCTCCTTCACCTCGTAGATCCAGTAGAATCTTCTATCCACTTGAGAGATACATGGTTATCATTGCGGAGGATATAAATAAAATATTTCTCATGGAAGATAGGGAATATGGAGATGATCCCGAAAATTATTATGAAATGATATAAGACATCGACTCCAAGAAGTGGTTGAATGCAGCAAAGTCAGAGGTTGACTCCATGCATTCCAACCAAGTCTAGATCTTAATAGATCTACTAGAAGGTATGACATCTATTAGATGTAAATAGATCTACAAAAGAAAGATAGGTTTCGATGAAAAAATAGACATCTATAAAGCAAGGCTTGTGGCAAAAGTTTATAGTCAATGTGAAAGCATTGACTATCAGAAGTCTTTTTCGCCTATGACTATGTTAAAGTCCATCCATACATTGCTTGCTATTACAGTTTATTATGATTATGATATATGATAGATGGATATGAAAACTACTTTTCTAAATGAATATCTTGAGAAAGATATCTATATAAAGTAGCCTCTATATTTTACTTTCAATAATGGAGATCACAAGATTTGCAAGCTATAAAGGTCCAATATATGGATTAAAGCAAGCATCTTGGAGTTAGAACACTCGTTTCAATGATGTAACCAAATTATTTGATTTCATCAAGAACGAGGAGGAACATATATTTATAAGAAGGTTAGTGGGAGTGTTGTCACGTTCCTCGTATTGTACGTGGATGGCATCCTTCTAATAAAAAATGATGTATGATAAATACATAATTTAAAATAATAAAGGCATCAAATATTATAGTAATTGATGTTTATTAATTAAAATTTGATGTTCTCTAGTCTTATTTATAGGTAATTAGAAGTCGGGCTCAAGAAATCCAAATCGGGTCAATTTGAGGCAAATCAAACAATCTAGTCAAGGGGCTTACAATCAAGAAAGCTCATCCAAGGATTTGGAAGCCAGGCACTTGAAGGGATTCCCTTGTTGGCGCCGCATCCTATGGAGCACAAAGGTGGCACCACACATGAAGATCCAAAACAAATTAATCAAGGGGCTAGAAGCAACTTAATGAAGATTCAAGAACCATCATTGAAAGCATCCCTCTCACATAGATTCAAGAAAAGATCAAAGGGCTAAGAAGTAACTAAGTGAAGATCCAAGGGAGGAAAATCAAGAGGCCATTCATGAGGAGCAAATTAGGAAAATTATCAAGGGAGCAAATAAGGAACCATCATGTAAAGGCCAAGAAGAAAAGCCCTAGATCTAAAGGCTCACATTTATGGCACCCCACTTCCACTAAAACCTTAGGACACATCTATTTAAACCCTTGGTGGCTGGCCTCCCGATCCATCTAGCCATCCCACGTCCTAGCCCAAGCCACCATGCTGTAATGATCAATTCATTGGAGATTAGAAAATCTAGATCAACAACCAAGAAAACTTCTAACCAGAAGGAGGCTGTAGCCCTGATGAACAAACACCAAGAGAAGGATGAACGGCAAATCCAGAGAGAGAAAGGAGTAAGGTTTTCAAGGAGAAAAAGAAATTCTATTCTCTTCTTGTTAAAAGTATTACATATACAAAGTATATATAAAAGTCCTAAGTCAACATGACTCAGCTCTAAAAAACTCTCCTAGGCTAACTCATATAAGAAAGTACTCATCCAAGCCCATGTCTTGTATGTTCTCATCCCTAGGACTAAAGACCCAGCCCTATATATAATTTAGTCACCTTAAGACCTCTCAACTTAGGCCTTAAGATCTCTTGGATTAGATTCAATCCAAGACCAAATAAGAAAACTCGTGCTCATCCATCCGCCTGTCCAAGCTGGCTCATCGAATACTCGAGCTAGCTCAACCGCCTGCCAAGCCATAGATTCTTGAAAACATGTTTTCTATTTATCTAAGAGAGCCAGCTCAATCTCATTCCGAGCCATCTCGACCTATATCCGAGCCAGCTCGATAGTGTATCAGCCCTCCTTCTCAGTTGATATAATTTCAGTCGATCTAAGCCTCCAGGAGCCACCACCTTGACTACTTCATGATCTCCCAAGCCTTGAGAGAACTACTCTTACTCTTTCAATTTCCATCTTGGTGCCCCAATGCTTGGGGCAACTCCTTCCTGTCCATCAAATGAAGGAACCAGATCTAGGATTTTATAGGTAGATCTTGAAAACCTTTTCAAGATCTTGCAATGGAAGACTTAAATAAATTAAATATTTATTTAAATAAATATGTAAAAATCTAGATCTTAGATCTATTACATGATAAAGGTATGATATTAAATCAAAAATTAAAATAAAATAAGAAAGTAAAAGGTTGATCAAATCAATCTAGATCTACACTACATCAAATACAGATATGAAGTTAATAAATCAGATCTATTACCTGAGCAAGTTAGATATTTTAACTTGCTGATCTAGGCTTGAGGATGAAGTCACGAGCCGCACACACGTCCAGCCTCTAAGAGTCGTCCACACAAGCGTATAATCTTTGATCTGAAATTCGATGCAGAAAATCAGCATAGCATGCTAGTACTGTATTGATCCTTCTTCGACGGTCGATTCGATGCTCTCTTCTTCAAAATTTAGACTCTCCAAAATATGAGAAGAAAGATGAGAGTTTACTGATATGAGATTCCCTTAGAAAAAACTCAAAAAAAAAGAAGAGATTGAAAATAAAATAGCCCTAGAAGAAGACCCTCTTCTTCTTCTATTTTCTCTTACCAAGATACGTAGTTTGGTGCCTATGGAACCCCCATGCCCAAAGACTCTCTTCCTCTGATTTTTGCACACCCCAAACCTCTTCCAAAGCTCTATACTTCATAAAAAAATTAAAGCAAAATTTATCCAATAAATAGAGAAAAAAAAGAGTCTAAGTTAGATCAAAATTCTAGACTAGGAATATCCAAACATTGGAAGTTGTTGGGGCGCCCAACTCTTGGGCGCCTCCTCCATAGTTATTGGCGTGGACCAGCAAGGGAGGGTGCACAAAAAAAGAGATTAGTTAGGCGCCTCCTCCATAATTATTGATGTGGACCAGCAAGGGAGGGTGCACAAAAAAAGAGATTATTTTCATAGAATAAGAGAAGAATTAATTAAAAGAGAGGGCAACACTAAAGGGAAGGTGTTTTGGTCAACAAGAATTCTATCTCATAGAATTCTAAGCAAAACTAACTCCTCTTTTGACTTGGTCTTCCAGCAAATTGCCTTATGAGAAAAGGAGAGAAAGAGGGTGTGAGAAGCCATGGGAGTGAAGAATTTTCACGTAAGAAATAAAACAAAAAGGGCATGGGGCATGAGGATTAAGTGGTGCAAGTGATAGAGAGTCCTAGTCACACTAGGACTCCTATTTTGACTTGGTCAAACAAGATCTTTTAACCAAATAAAATCAAGATTAAACTAATCTAATTAAATAAGATTCTAACCAATTTAAGGACTTAATTAAATTAGATTTAATTTTAATTTATTTTTTAATCAAATTAAAAAATTGGGTTAATCTGAGTCCTAGTTAGACTAGGACTAGTTCTTCCTTACATTTAGCTTATCCAATAAATCAATTAGACTTGATCTAATCAAGTCCAAACTAAATTTAATTAAATTATATTTAATTAGATTTAATCTCAGTCTATTGGCTTAATCAAATTAAGTCAATTAGTAATCCAATTGCTAATCGATACTCCTACAACACTTGCACTAGGTTAGACACCAATCATATTGATTGTTTAACCCTAGAATGATTTTTAATTATTGATCAACCATCCGATCAGATCATAAGCTCTAATGTGTGTGACCCAATAGGTTCGAACCTAAATCGATAGCATAGGAATAAATTTTTGTACCAATCAAAGTGACCATCTAGCAATGATATCCGATGGTCGGATAGGTCGAAGGTATAGAACACCATCCTTAGAACCTATGTAGAAATAGTTTTCATATAATTCATCCCCTTAACCATAATGCTCGTAGGATACCTCAGAGTTCAACTATCAACTTTGATCAAATTGTCCATATTATATTTCAAAATATCAAATCCATATGACGGATTATCCAGGTCAAGGTTTTGCTATATTGAAATACAATGATACATTCTTCTCCAACTCTTGGAGTAGTCAATTCCATCTTGATCACTCTCCGACTTTGCAAGTACTTGACTGTGCCCAGAAGCCTTCCATTACTGAATTAAAAATTCAGTTAGTTCGATATCAAAGCACAGTGAGTTACTTGCAAGTCACTGAGGTAATCTCAGGTCTAAGGGATACTTATACCTATATCCCATCAGAGACATTCTCGATAGCAGAATGCTCTGAAGTTGATCACGTTCAATGACGATGTACCCATACATCTCATCTGTATATCATACTAGTGTCTTCACACTCCTTGGTTAAGAGGACAACCAATCTATATGGCATATAGCGATCTATGCTCGATAGACGTTGTTATCCTAATTAACAGCCTATCATTTGGTCGTGAACAAATTTAAGGACTAATCGATAAATTCTCTCTTCATCGAAACTAAACAGTCTTAAGAATTTTATCATAATAATGGAGTTCATTAGAAGATGTAAACTTATGATGAAAAAGATGTCAAAATATTTTTATTAATTAATAAATTAATTATAATTATAAAATAGCTCAACCATCAACATGCTGATAATTGACTTTGGGACATAATTTTTAACAACTCCCACTTGTCCTAAAGCCACTCGACACAGTATCTAATACCCATCTTCAACTTATGATTGTCGAACTTCTTAATTGCCAGGACTTTAGTGAAGGGGTCGACTAGGTTCTTCTTTTCGTCGATCTTCTGAAGATCGACGTCACCACGATCCATGATTTCATGGACCAAATAAAAGTGGCGCAGAATGTGCTTTGTCCATTGGTGTGCCTTCAGTTTCTTTATTTGAGTTATGGTGCCAGTGCTATCGCGATAGAGTAGGATTGGACCATCAATGGAGAATGTTACTCCAAGCTCGATGATGAACTTTCTTAGTCACATAGCTTTCTTTGCTACATCTGATGCTGCCATGTACTCTACTTCACAAATAGAGTCAGCCACTTTATGCTGCTTGAAATTTTTTCAGTAGATAGCTCCACCATTTAGAGTAAAGATATATCCTGACATACTTTTACTATCATCATAGTCAGATTGAAAGCTGGAGTCTGTAAACCTCACAAGCTTCAGATCTGACTCACCATAAACCAACCATTGATCCTTAGTATTTATCAAATACTTAAGGATGGTTTTAACCATCTTCCAATGATTTTTTTTAGGATCAGACTGGGATCTACTCACCACTCCTAGTGAGTATGCCACGTCTAATCTCGTACATGTCATTGCATATATAATAGACTCCACTATCGAAGCATATGGAATTCTACTCATACGCTCTCTTTCTTCAGGAGTTGTCGGATAATTCTTCTTAGAAAAAAAAATTTTTTGGCCTATCGAAAGATAGTTTTTTTAGAATTCTCCATGCTGAACCTTTTCAGCACAGTTTCTATATATATGGACTGAGATATACCAAGCATCTTTTTAGATCTATCCTTATAGATCTTCATCCCTAGGATGTAGGATGCTTCACCCAAGTTCTTCATGGAGAACTGTGATGACAACCAAACTTTTATTCCTTATAGTGCGGGGATATCATTTTTGATTAAGAGAATATCATCCACATACAAAATAAGAAATACCACTGCTGGACCATTTTTCCATTTATAAATGCAGGATTCTTCTCCATTCTTAATGAAGCCATACATTTTGATCACTTTATCAAAACGCATGTTCCAACTCTGAGATGCTTGTTTCAATCCATAAATGGATCTCTAAAGCTTGCACACCTTAAACTTATCTGTAGATGTGAATCCTTCAAGTTGTATCATATACACCTCTTCGGTCAGCTCTCTATTTAGAAAAGCTGTATTCACATTCATCTGTTAGATCTCACAATCTAGATGGACAGTAATGGCAAGCATGATCCGACTGGACTTGAGCATTACCATAGGAGAGAATGACTTATCATAATACCATAATATTGACGATACCCCTTGGCAACTAGATGGACTTTATAAGTCTCCACCTTTCCATCTGTGCCCCTCTTTCTTTTGAAGATCCATTTACACTTAATAGGTTTAATCCCTTCAGGTGGGTCAACTAATGTCCATACATCATTGACTTTCATGAAATCCATTTCAGATCTTATGACTTCTAGCCATTTCTCAAAGTCAGATCTCTGCATCGCATCCATATAGGTGATCGGATCCTCATCATTCTCATCGAGTTTGATGGGATCACCATCTTGGACCAAGAATTCATAGTATCTATCTAGATGGCGCGATACTCCACCGGATCGTCTTAATGGTGCGGGTTCACTAGGCTTCGGATCTAATCTAATCAAATTCGACTTAGGTTCAATATTCTGTATCAGACTTTCTACATATTGAACTTCATCAAGTTCAACCTTAGAGGCAATGGTTTCTTCACCAAGGAACTCCTTTTTCAAAAAGATTGTCCTAAGACTGACTAACATCTTTGGTTCATCAGCATGGTAACAATAGTATCCTTTGGTCTCTTTTGGGTACCCTATGAATGTACACTTGTCAGACCTAGGTTCAAGTTTGTTTGTAACTAACCATTTGATATAAGCCGGGCACCCCTAAATCCTAAGATGTGAAAGTGCTAATTTACGTTCTGTCCATATCTCATATGGAATTTTAACTATAGACTTACTTGAAATCCTATTTAATAGATAACAAGTTGATTCGAGTGCATATCCTTAGAAGGATATCGGCAAACTAGCAAATCTCATCATGGATCGGACCATGTCTAACAAAGTCCGATTTCTTCTTTCAGACACACCATTATGCTGTGGTGTTTCAGGAGGAGTCCATTGGGAGAAAATGAAGAAACTCATCAGAAAGATATTCTCCTCCTCGGTCAGATCGAAAAATTTTAATACTCTTTTCAGTTTATTTTTTTACTTCACTTCAGAATCGTTTGAACATTTCAAAAAAATCTGACTTATGTTTCATCAGATAGACATATCCATATCTGGATAGATCATCTGTGAAAGTGATAAAGTAGACATACCCACTTCTGACACTTATGCTCATTGGTCCACATACATCAGTATGTACTAGACCTAAGAGCTCATTAGCTCTCTCACCTTTTTCAGTAAAAGATGACTTGGTCATTTTACCAAGAAGATAGGACTCACAGATTGAAAGTGATTCACAATCATTGACTTCAAGAATTTTCTCTTGAGTCAACATGTTTATCCTGTTCTTAATTATATGACCTTATCTACAGTGCCATAAGTAGATATCTGATACACTATCTAATCTAGGATGCTTGCTAGTAGAATAAACTATATTAATAGATTATGATAACATATATACACCATTATTCAATTATCCATAGAAAGTAGTAACATCATTCATAATGACATTACAAACTCATTTGTTTATTAAAATTTCATAATTATTTATTGCCAAAAGGCCTGCAGAAATGATATTTAAAAAAAAACTAGAACAAAAATGATAATCACTAAGAACAACGATATAAGATTCAAATATAAGTTTCAAAATTTCTAAAGCTAGAACTGAAACTAGTCTTTCATCTCCAATATTTAGGAATCTCTCACCTTGCTCGAATCTTCTACTGACCTGCAACCCCTACAATAAATTGCAAATATGGTAAAAGCTACTGGTATCCAATACCCAGTCAGTAATATCATAAATAGAAAAATTGTAAGGAGTTATCATATAAATATCTTGCCCAGCAACAACTTGCTTCTTTCTCTATCTGTTCGGATCTAGGGAGGCAATGTACTGAGGACAGTTTCTCTTCTAGTGCTCCCACTTTTTGCAAAAGAAGTATTCAGCTTGACTCTTATCGGGCTTGATCTTCCTGGTCTGGCCCTACACTGATGTCCCAACCTGAACTTGTACCTTCTTTGTTTTCTTCTTCTTATTCCTCTTTTCTTTTCTAAAGGGTCAAGAACCAGAAGACAAACCTCCCACTAAGTTTATTGATTCTTTATGGAGCTGGTGATCCTTCTCAAAGTTCTGAAGTAACCCTAGTAAGCCATGGTAGTTTACTTCAGGCTTTATCATTCTATAATGAGTAAGGAAAGGAAGATAGGACTTTGGCAGTGAGTTTAGTATTGCATCTTTCTTGAGTTGTTCATGCAAGAAAAAGTCGAGTTTACTCAAGCGCTCTATCAGCTCGATCATATATAGTACATGATCAGTGACAGAGGCTCCGTCCCATATTCTGGCATTGAAGATGGCGCAACTAGTCTTATACCTCTCAACGTCATCGAGTGTGCCAAAAGAATCCTTCAACATTTGGAGCATTTCATTTGGCTGAACTATCTCAAACCTACGATTGAACTCATCGCTCATCGCAGCCAACATAATGCAGTGCACCGTAGTTCGATCACTGAGCTACTTCTGATAAGTATCTCTAATTATTCCACATGCATTGGCAGCTGGCTCCTCAAGTGCAAGATCCATCAGCATATATAGAATTTGTTCATGCTCCAAGATAATCTTCAACTTTCGGTACCAGCTACCGAAGTTGGATCCCACCAACTTATCATTATCCAATAATGATCGGAGCGATAGGAAAGTGGCCATGTCTGCATAAAGAAAAATCAAAATTTAATTAGTAATTGATTTATTAAACCTAAAGATTTAGACTTTAATCAAAAGATTTCTTTCACTATTTTATTCAAATTGATAGCCTCTACCTCCAATTCGAGAAATTATCCTAATTTCTTAGTGGGTACTAGAATCCACATAGGTTGTACACGAGACCAACTTTGGTTGGCCCATCCATGTACATCTAAGAGTAGGTTCATAATCAATTATTTCTCCAAATAATTTTTAATTAAATTTTGCCCCAGGCCCTGATCAGTTGGCTTTGGCCTTCTCAAACAAGAATTTAGTTAGGTCCAATCATTAACATGACCATACTTGACCCATCCAATCAATGAATGATTAGGCCCAACTTTGGTTGGCCCACCTGACCATCATTTAGAAAGATGTATCTAAGAGATCATATAATGAATGATAATTCCATCAATCGATAAGCACCAGAGCTTTGGGCCTCCAATGATTATCCAACTGATGGACTCATTATCATCCACTTTAATGGGAGGCTATGATCCAGTTATCATATAACTATTTCATTTTAGGAACCTAATAATTTTAGAGGATTTATTTATAAAAGTGAGTAGGTTAGATTAACCAGCTTGTCATGATCCTTCCACCAACTTCACCAAGTCAGCTTAAGGGAGACCATTAATAGGCTGGTCTAGGAGCACCTAAATCAGTCAAACTGATTTACCTAGCTGACATGGGTTAGCTTGAATAGTCAAGCAATCTGATCAAAATATAATCTTACCAAGAGGCCAAGTAAGTTTGATCAGTAGAAGGGTCTGCTAGGCTTGCCTTAGACACCATCAAAAATGGCCAGATAAGCAGGCTGCCAATTAAAAATCACTGGTCTGGTTTACCTTAAACACCAACTGGTTTAATTAGTTTCAATTAAATCAACCTAACAGTTCATGCTAGACTGCGTAGTCAAGAATCAAGTCCATCTTGGGTCTTGTTAAAAATATGAACTTGACCAACTACAACTATTGCAATTGATCTAGAGAATCCTTGACCTAATCTAAGATAATAATTGATTAGATTTAGTCAATTCTCTAATTAAATCTATTCTTTAATCTAATTCTTGGTCTAACCTAATTAATAGATCTAATCCCCACTAACCCATTAATCCAATGTGTTATGATTTGTGTCATAGGATCTTCAATTTACAATCCTAGAACCTAATCAAACAACTTCTTAATTCTTAATTAAGTTTTGGGCTAAGGGTTGGGATTTAGTTTTTTGAAAATAGTTTTCATATTTATAAAATATTTTACAACATGGTTCTTTCAACCAAGTTGCATGTTTGATTCATAATCAATATACAAGTAACATGAATCTACTTTAGATCTAATCTAAACAGGTTCATGTAATTGAAATAGTTTCAATAATAATCAATCATAAATCTTCCTAGATCAAATCTAACATATCTATAAAAATTAAAATATTTTTAATCAGATCATAAAATCTTAGATCTAATTTAAAATTTTATGATCAATATTTTAGATCAGCATGTACTAGGATAATCTATTCACTATAAGGGATAAGCCTTACAGCAGGACAATCTTATGGCAGTTCGTGCAACCTAAAATATTTTATTTTTAGATCTAAAACTATTTTAAATCTATTAAATCATAAATAAAATTAGATTAAATCTAATAAATTTATGATTAGAGTCAAATCATTATGAACTAGGACAACCTATTCACTGTAAGGGGTAAACCTTATAGCAGGACAACCTTATGGCAGTTCGTGAGATCTAAATTTTTTAAAAAAAATTTAAATTTAATAATTAGATTATAAATTAGATCTAATCTAAGAAATAATCTAAACATGCATAAAAATCATGTAATAACAATCTTGCTCTGATACCAAGTGAATGAACCAAATCTAGGGTTTTACAGGTAGATCTTGAAAACTTTTTCAAGATCTTATAGTGAAAGACTTAAATAAATCAAATATTTATTTAAATAAATATGTAAATATATAAATCTCAGATCTATTACATGATCAAGGTATGATATTAAATAAGAAAGTAAAAGATTGATCAAATCAACCTAGATCTATACTACATCAAATGCAGATATGAAGTTAATAGATCAGATCTATTATCTGAGCAAGTTAAGCGTTCTAACTTACTGATCCAAGCTTAAGGATGAAGTAATAAGCCGCATACGCATTCGACCTCTAGAAGTTGTCTACATGAGCCTACGATCTCTGATCTGAAGTCCGATGCAGAAAATCAGCACAGCATGCTAGTACTATGCTGATCCTTCTTCGACGATCGATCCGATGCTTTCTTCTTCAAAATTTAGACTCTTCAAAATATGAGAAGGAAGATAAGAGTTTACTGATCTGAAATTATCTTAGAAAAAACTCAAAAAAAAGAAGGAGAGATTGAAAATAAAACAGCCCTAGAAGAAAATCATCCTCTTCTTCTATTTTCTCTCACCTAGACACCTAGTTTGGTGCCTATGAAACCTCTATGCCCAAGGACCCTCTTCCTCTAAATTTTGCACACTGCAAACCTCTCTCAAAATTTTATATTTCATGAAAAAATTAGAATAAAATTCATCCAATAAATAGAGAAAAAGAAGAGTCCAAGTTAGATCAAAATCCTAAACTAGGAATATCCAAACATGGGAAGTTGTTGGAGCGCCCAACTCTTGGGTGCCTCCTCCATAATTATTGGCATGGACCAGCAAGGGAGGGTGTACAAAAATGAATATTATTTTTATGGAATAAGAGAAGAATTAATTAAAAAAGGAGGTGGCACTCAAGAGAAGGTGTTTTGATCAACAAGGATTCTATCTCATAGAATCCTAAGCAAAACTAGCTCCTCTTTTGACTTGGTCTTCTAACAAATTGCCTTATGAGAAAAGAAAGAGAGAAAGAGGGCATGAGAAGTCATGGGAGTGGAGAATTTTCAGGTAAGAAATAAAACAAAAAGGGTATGGGGCGTGAGGATTAAGTGATGCAAGTGATAGAGAGTCCTAGTCACACTAGGACTCTTATTTTGATTTGGTCAAACAAGATCTTTTAACCAAATAAAATCAAGATTAAACCAACCCAATTAAATAAAGCCCTAACCCATTTAAGGACTTAACTAAATTAGATTTAATTTTGATTTATTTTCTAATCAAATTAAAATGTTGGGTTAATCCAAGTCCTAGTTAGACTAGGACTAGTTCTTTCTTGCATTTGGCTTATCCAATAAACCAATTGAACTTGATCTAATCAAGCTCAAACCAAATTTAATTAAATCATATTTAATTAGACTTAATCTTAGTCTATTGGTTTAATTAAATTAAGTCAATTAGTAATCCAATTGCTAATCGATACTCCTACAATACTTGCACTAGGTTAGACACCAATCGTATTGATTTTTAACCCTAGAACGATTCTTAATCGTTGATCAACCATCCGATCAGATCATTAGCTCTAATGTGTGTGACTTCATAGATTTGAATCTAAGTCGATAGTATAAAAATAAATTTTTGTACCAATTAAAGTGACCATCTAGCAATGATATCCGATGGCCAGATAGATCAAAGGTGTAGAACACCATCCTTAGAACCCATGCGGAAATAGTTTTTATATAATTCATCTCCTTGACCACAATGCTTGTAGGACACCTCAGAGTTTAACTGTCAACTCTAATCAGGCTGTCCATATTATATTTTAAAATATCAAATCCATCTGATGGATTATCCTAGCCAAGGTTTTGCTATATTGAAATACAGTGATACATTCTTCTCCAACTCTTAGAGTGGTCAATTTCATCTTGATCACACTTCGACTTCGCAAGTACTTGACTATGCCCAGAAGTCTTCCATTGCTGAATTAGAAATTTAGTTAGTCCGATACTAAAGCACGGTGAGTTGCTTGCAAGTCACTGAGGTGATCTCAGGTCTAAGGGATACTTATATGTATATCCCATCAAAGACATTCTCGACAGCAGAATGCTCTGAAGTTGGTCACGTTCAATGATGATGTACACATACATCTCATCTGTATGCCATACCAGTATTTCCACACTCTTTCATTAAGAGGACAATCAATCTATATGGCATATAGCGACCTATGCTCGATAGACGCTGTTGTCCTAATTAATAGCCTATCATTTGATTGTGAACAAATTTAAGGACTAATTGATAAATTCTCTCTTTATCGAAACTAAACAGTCCTAAGAACTTCATCATAATAATGAAGTTCATTAAAAAATGTAATCTTATGATGAAAAAGATGCCAAAATATTTTTATTAATTAATAAATTAATTATAACTATAAAATAGCTCAACCATCAATAGACTGACGATTGGCTTTGAGACATAATTCCCAATATCAAATGTGTCAGTGCCATATATCTATGAAAGTTATCTCATGGAAGAACCTTGTTAGTGCATCAGCTAGATTCTCTTTAGTATGAACCTTTATCAACTCCACCTCACCATCCTCCATGAGCTTTCTGATTTGATGGGATCTAATATTGATGTGCTTCTTCCTTGTATGGTAGACTGAATTTTAAGCAAGTAATAGTGCACTCTGTCTGTCACAGTGCACCTTAACAGCCTTATGAGCAAGGCTCATCTCCAACGCCAATTTCTTTAGCCATAAAGCATCTTTTGCAGCTTCTGTAATACCGATGTACTCTATCTCAGTGGTGGATAAGGTCGTGATGGGCTGTAAGCATGATCTTCATGAAATGAGACCTCCATTTTGAGCAAAACATGAATCCTATTATCGAACGTCGGATGTCCACATCTCCACCAAAATCAGCATCCACGAACCCTTCTATCAGCCCCTGAACTTTCTTTGACATGTTGGAGCAATCCTTGACACCATCCAGCTGTCCATAGGTGATACCTACTCCAACCATACCCATCAAATACCTGAAGATGTTCTTCAGTGCTCGCCAGTGCCACCTGCCAGGTTACGCCATGAATCTGCTCACCTGACTTACTACATGGGCTATGTCCGACCTACAATACACTATGGTGTACATCAAACTTTCCACACCAGCAGCGTATGAGACTCTCCATATCTAGAATCTCCTCCTCGGTTTGTAATGACATAGTCTTTGAAAGTCTGAAATTATCGGCAAGTGGCAGTGCTGTCAGTTTGGCTTCTTTCATTCGAAATTTTTCTAAGAGCTTTCAAATGTAACCACCCTAGGATAAATGCAGCACCTTCTTATCCTAATCGCTGAAAATTTTCATGCCTAAGATCTTCCTCGCATGCCCAAAATTCTTCATCTCGAACTCTCGAGACAACACAGCCTTCAATTCCTGCACAACTTTCTTACTCTTGCATGCTATCAGCATATCATCTACATACAAGAGTAAAAAAATTCTAGACCCATTCTCTAAAGATTGGACATACACACAAGGATCAAATTCACACCTAGAAAGGTCGATGCTCCTCATAAAGATATCAAAGCGCTTGTACCACTGCCTCGACAACTGCTTCAGCCCGTACGGTGATTTCTATAGCAAACATACCTTCTCTTCTATTTTAGGCTCTGTGAACCCTGGTGGATGCTGCATGTAGATGCTCTTCTCTAAATGTCCAGGGAGAAATGCCATCTTAATGTCCATCTGCACCAATTTCAAATTCTGAGCTACAACGATGCTCAGCAGCATCCTGATAGACGTATGCCTGATGACCAGAGGAAAAACTTTACTGAAGTCGATGCCTTCCTTCTGGAAGTATCTTTTGGCCATCAATCTTACTTTGTACCTAATACCTCCCTGCACTGAAGGCCCCTTGATGCGGGATAGTCTAAAAAAAAAAACAGAGAAAAGACCAAGCTTCCTTTCGTTCATCAACAACAAATCAAGTCCAATCATGGCACATTATTTTCAGGACAGACAGTATAGTTGCCTATACTCTGCTCAGGAGGCATGACTGATTGACACGGGACCAAAGCACGATCAATCTAAATAATGCTGATGAATGTTATTTTAGAGATTAGTAAATAACTAGCAATAATAAAGTAAATAAATAAATAGTAGAAATTAAACATGCTCATGAATAATTATAAAAAAAAATATAAATAAAATGAAGGATAGCAAGAAATTAAATCTACAAAAAAATCTAAAAAAAAGATAAAAAAAAATCTGGATCATGGTAATTAAGAAACTACCCTGATTAGGACTTTTAATCTTTTAATCAAGCAGATCTATCGATAAAGAACTAGATCTTTACCAACATCGGATCTGAAAAAAAATAAGTAAAAATCAAAATCAGTTGAGAAGGAACGAAGGTTCTTATCAATGTTTGATTTGTAGAATAATAGGCCACTCTTTCTCTCTCTGCATGATAGATAAAAATCTTGGAGGAGACAAATCTTCTTTTGATAGAATAGGCTTATGTAGGTAGATGGTGAAGACGAATCGAGGTCATAGGAATACTGAATCTCAAAAAAATAAAGGTTAAAGAGATAGAAAAAGGTGGGCCTCACATCCTTCCCTCATGGGGTGATTTTGAGTCTCATACCCTCTCCCTCTCGAAGCGACCAACATAAGTGTTTGTGAAAATTATAAAATGATTCATTCATTCATTCATTCATTGTCTCATTTATGAAAGATACATGGATTTATATATGACTATAGAGGTCCTATTTCTTTAGGAATCCTATTCCCTTTACAAGAAAAAAATCAACCCTTCCAACAAAAAAGTAAAACATTATGTATGATTTCTAAATACAATAATAAATCATATCTATCTTTTATAAAACCATAGAAAAGAAATCAGCCTTTTAATAAAATAAATAAGAAATCAAGAACTCTTAAAAAATCCTAGGAAAGAAAAGAAACTCCATGTGGACGCTTGATGCCTGGCACAACTTGGCATGAGGATTCTTGGGCATGGCACATGCTAGCGTGTGTATTTTCTTCCTAAGCATGTGGAGGGTGGTGGCTTCAAAGATGACATAGACCAAGCTTGCTTCTTTATGATGGTCTCTTTCTAAATAAGGCTCAATCCAAAATAAACCCAAATATGATCCTATGGATCTAAAACTAAATGCATCAAAAGAACTAATTGATTAAATCAAAAGGACTAGAACAAAATAACTGAAGTAGAGTTATTCTGATTTAGCTTTTTCAATCCAAATTAAATCTAAATTATGTTATCGACTTCTGGTGGCTCTGGTGTCCGCACCAATTCTCTCAGAGTGGAGAGAACTTGATCCTGTCGAGTGGGGGTCAATTCTGCTCTAATGACGCTCAAGCAAATCGAGATCAATATGCTACAGCTCTTCTCGAGTAATCCAGGTATCCTCGGACTCCGATGGATCTTGTCATCTAACTAAGTATCATCGATAGCCTCGACTCTGGGTGGAAATGATCTGCTCATCCAAAATTTTCTCAATCTGATAATGCTTTGACATTTTGGCTGGTGGACATTCAAGAATAGGCTTTCTCTCAAAGGTTGGTTCAGACTCAAATAGCTCACTAAGTATCCAAGTTGGCTCTTTATAGACGTCGAGATCTCCAACGTTAAAAGTAGAGCTAATCTCAAAATCAGAAGGTAAGTCCACAACATATACATTTGGTCTGATCTTCTTTAAAATCTTAAATAGACCTGCTCCTCGAGCATGTAACTTCTTGATGGTTCCTGGTAGGAATCGTTCAGGCCTCATTCGAACCATCATATAGTCTCCTTTCACAAACTCTTGGGCACGTCGATGAGAATCTGCATTCTATTTATAAACTTTATTACTAATACTAATTTTTTTACTGATCTCTTTATGTAAACTCTTGACATGCTGTGCAAATGACTCTACAGATTCAAAAATTCTAGCATGCATGGGCAGTAGGATAGGGTCTATTGGTTTTCTAGGTTGATATCCATGAACTACTTCCTTAGAATGATCTATCTTAGGGTCCTTACGAACTTCTCTCACAGCAATCATCCAAACTGGTGATCCTTTACTCATGGTCATCTCTAATTTCTTAGCACTTATCAGATGGAGGTTTTTCTTTTTGATGTTTTCTTTTGATCTATTGCCTATCTTTCTATTGGTAACTTTAGGTGGGAAAGGATTGATCGTGATCCTCTTACCCTTATGAGTGAAACTACAAGAGTTGATTCGGCCATAAATCATAACATTATTGTCAAACAGCCAAGGCCGACCTAATATAATACTTTCGACATCCATGGGTAAGACATCACATTAAATATGATCCTAATAAGAATGGAGCTGGATGGGAACAGGACATCTAAGTTTGATGAAAATAGAGAAGAAATCTATCTAAGACACATGGTATGGGCTGGGATGATCTATAGGAGCTAATCCTAATTGCTTAACCATGTCGGTGGAGATGGCGTTGATACAGCTACTGCTATCAATGATCATCTTACAAATTTTATTGTTAAATTTTATGAACATATAAAAAATAGAGGTCCTACACCAATCTTCACTCTCCTTAGTCTGTGCTAGAACATACCTAACAACTTCAAGTCTAAGGTCTGACTCCGGTGCAACAAAACTTAGGATTTTTTTAGTACTCTCAAACTGCTCGACTAAGTCTGAATCAGCTTCATAAACTTCCTCCTTAATATTTTTTAGAGTTTTCTCTTCTAATTCTTTCATAAATAATGATCAGTTGGAACATTGTGCAGCAAAATGATCATAACCATGGCACTTAAAGCAGTGGGATCGAGAACTACTTCCCTTAGATAACACTCCTACAACTCTTTTTTCTTTATCTTCTTTTTTCATAATAGGATTTGTAGGTGGAGGTCCATTACTAGGAGTCTGGGTAGTATTGGGTCTCGATCCAGAAGGGGTTACTTAGCTAGGTTCAAGATGATGGATGGTCGAATACCTAGAAAATCTCTCAAAGTCTAGGATAAGTTGATAAGCTTGTTCTAACGTGGTTACCTTTCACAAAAAGAGCTCACGCTGGATATCTTTTCATAATCCAATTTTAAATCTAGACAAGATAACAACCCTATCTTCAGTTACTCCACATCTCATGAGATATTCATCAAATCTCATGATGTACTCTATGGCTGATCTATTTTTTTGAGTAAGTCTCTACCACTGATCTAAAAATCTTTGTTGGTAGGATGTGGGGAGGTATTTTTCTCTGAGTTTCTCCTTCATTTCATCCCAGATTTCTATCGAATCTTGTCTTCTCTGGTTGAGAAGACGTTCAATACTTTTTCAACAAAGTCGGACTTGCCTAACCAACTTCATCCTACCAAATCTAACTCTTCTTGCTTCAAATATTTCATACCATCCAAAATAGTGGTCCATGCCCGATTTCCAATCTAAGTGCTCTCTCGAATCTAGATGACCATCAAAACTTGGAGCTTCGATCTTCACATTCCTAAGGACATGCTCATCCTGATCGAACTGGTTATGATGGGAGCGTGCTGCTATAGGTCGATCTAGGTTGAGGTTCCTTCTTTTCTATCCTATAGGTAGTTGGGAAGACTCAGGTTCAGATTGTCTTTGCCTAGCTTCTTCTAGTATTGTTATTCTTTCACTCATGGTTTTCATAAAATCTTTCATGTCATCAAACTTCTCAGTCAGGGCATTAATGATGGCTGCTGTATTGGGATCCATATTGATACTGGATGCAAAAGTAGGACGTTGGTACTGAGTACCTGATCTAGTGGTCATGCAAGTCTAGGATGCAGAAATAAGATGCAGTAAAAAAGAAAAAAAAATACTAGAAAGTAAATTATGAAATTTAAATTATGAAAATTTAACTTGCAGGAATTTTAAATTATAAAATTTAAACTAAAGTCTTAACCAATCTAGCTTTGATACCAAATTGATTAGGGATAGCCTTAAAAAAAAGAAAAAAAAAGAAAAAAGATCAAGCTTCCTTCCATTCATCAATAATAAATCACGTCCGACTATGGTATATTATTTTCAGAACAGACAGTATAGTTGCCTATACTCTATTCAAGAGGCGTGACTGATTGACACGGGACCAAAGCACGATCAACCTAAATGATGCTGATAAATGTCATTTTAGAGATCAGTAAATAACTAGCAATAATAAAGTATATAGACAGATAGCAGAAATTAAATATGCTCATGAATAATTATAAAAAAATATATAAATGAAATGAAGGATAGCAAGAAATTAAACCTACAAGAAAATCTAAAAAAAAGATAAAAAGAATTCGAATCATGGTAATTAAGAAACTACCCTGATTAGGACTTTTAATCTTTTAACCAAGTAGATCTATCGATAAAGAACTAGATCTTTACCAACATCGGATCTGAAAAAAATAAATAAAAATTAAAGATCAGTTGAGAAGGAACGAAGGTTCTTGTCAATGTTTGATTTATAGAATAATAGATCACTCTTTCTCTCTCTGCATGATAGATAAAAATTTTGGAGGAGATAGATCTTCTTTTGATGGAATAGGCTTATGTAGGTAGATGGTGAAGATGAATTGGGATCGTAGGAACATTGAATCTCAAAAAAATGAAGGTTAAAGAGAGAAAAAGATGGGCCTCACATCCTTCCATCGTGGGGCGATTTTGAGTCTCACACCCTCTTCCTCTAGGAGCAACCAACATAAGTATTTATGAAAATTATAAAATGATTCATTCATTCATTCATTGTCTCATTCATGAAAGATACATGGGTTTATATAGGACCCTAGGGGTCCTATTTCTTTAGGAATCCTATTTTCTTTACAAGAAAAAATCAACCCTCCCAACAAAAAAATAAAATATTATGTATGGTTTTCAAATACAATAATATATCATATCTATCTTTTATGGAACCATAGAAAAGAAATCAGTCTTTTAACAAAATAAGTAAGAAATCAAGAACTCTTAAAAAATTCTAGGAAAGAAAAGAAACTCTATGTGGACGCTTGATGCCTGGCACAACTTGGCATGAGGATCCTTGGGCATGGCATATGCTAGCATATGTATTTCCTCCTTGAGCATGTGGAGGATGGTGGCTCCAAAGATGACGTAGACCAAGCTTGCTTCTTTATGATGGTCTCTTTCTAAATAAGGCTCAATCCAAAATAAACCCAAGAATGGTCCTATGGACCCAAAACTAAATGCATCAAAAGAACTAATTGATTAAATCAAAAGGACTAGAACAAAATAACTGAAGTAGAGTTATTCTGATATGGCTTCTTCAATCCAAATTAAATCTAAATTATGTTGCCAACTTCTGATGGCTCTGGTGTCCGCACCACCCCTCCTTATATTGGAAAATCTATTTGCATCCAATGGGCTTCTTCTCCTGTGGCAGTTGCACCAAACACCATGTCTGATTCTTTTGGAGAGACTACATTTCCTCTGCCATAGCTTAAACCCATCTATTTCTGTCTTGGCTCTCTACAGCTTCCTCATAGGTGTAGGGGTCTCCATTCGCTGTCACCAGGGCGTATGATACCGAATCTCCAAAGCCATATCTATCTAGTTGTCGCATGTTTCTCTTTAGCTTGTGCAGTGCAATGCCAATGTCAGTCCTTGATTCAACTCGCTTTTGTTGGTCTTCCTAGCTTTTAACCCCTATTTTAGTCCTCTCTATTTATGAAGATTTCTTTGAAGAATCCTTCACCTGAAACTCAAGTCCTCTTGGTGCACCTATAAGTGGCAAAATAGAATAAGAAATTAGTTATTCAGTGCTACCTTGCTGGAGCTTTTGCTGCTCCTGCTGTCCTTCCATTGCACCTCACCTATGTGAAACTAAGTTTTCATCAAAGGCCACATCCCTATTAATGACAACCTTCTTCTTCAAGGGATTCCACAGTCGATATCCCTTAACACCTCGCAGATATCCCAAGAATACTATCTTTTTTGCCTTGGCGTCCAATTTGCTTCGCTCACCAACACCAATGTCACAAATGCCATGCATCCAAACACCCTTAGATGGTTCAGGTTTATACTCCTTTCAGACCACTTCTTCTCTGAAATTCCTCCATCTAACCTGGTGTGAGGTGACCAATTCACTAGATAGCAGGCTGCATCCATTGAATCTATCCAGAACACCTTAGGAAGCCCTGCCTGTAATCTCATGCATCTTGCTTTCTCCATAAAGGTCATGCTCTCAGCCACCCTATTTTGTTGAGTCTCCTTCACCGAGAAGTATCTTTTGATGCCACACTCCTCACAAAAAATTTGGAACTCCTTGCTGGTATATTTTCCACCATTGTCAGACTGCAAACACTTCATACTTTTGTCCTGTTTCTTCTCCACCTCGATCTTCTAAACTTTGAATTTGGTGAAAAGACTTCTAATTTCTTCCTCATAAAGTAGATCCAAACTTTTTTTGAGAAATCATCTATCAGGATCATGAAGTATCTTGCTCCATTTATGACTAAAATCAAAGCCGATCCCTATACATCCATGGGAACTAGATCTAATGGGGCTGTCGTGCGGACTGTGCTGACCGCAAACTAAACTCTCCTCTATTTTTTTATCTGGCATGGCTCACAAAGCTCAGACACTTCTTCACTCAGATTAGAGATCAGTTTCTTTTTGCTCAGTTTCTTCAGCCCTCTATCTCTCATATGGCCTAGATAATAATGCCAAAATTGATAGGCCTCTTGCTGATCCTACATTGCTATAGCTATATCGGATCCTCCGATCATCATAGATCCCTCCATCTTGTAGAGGTTATTTTTCAGCCTTCTATCCCTCATCACTGTCATGGCTCCATTGGAGATATTCAATACTCCACTTCTAGCATGACTGCTAAAGCTATAGCCGCTCCACTCCAGGTAGTCCAATGACATCAAGTTCTTCTTTAGCTCCGGGATATGCTTTACATTCGTGAGAGTCCACACCATCCCGTCAAACATCCTCACCCTAATTATCCCAATACCAATGACCTTACAAGAGTGATTTTCCCCAAGTGTCACACTCCCCTCATTGATCTTACTGTATGTAGAAAATCAAGACTGGTTTAGGATGTAGTGATGGAAATAGGCTGAATCCAAGATCCAAATTTTTGTGCTTTACCTGTGACCATTCGACACCACCAAAAGATCATCCTCCACCTCCTGATTAGTAACCATAATTAGAGAATCTGATCCTCCATTTTCTTTCTTTTGATTCTTTAACTACAGGCAATCATGACGATAATGCTCGATTTCGTTGCACTTGTAACACTTTACTTATTTTCTGCCTTTCCAAAACTTTGATTGCCCTCTTGATTTTTTCTTATCCTTCCTCTTCCAGATCTCTCCCCTATAATCAAACCCTCCTGGAGAATGCCATCCTTGGTCATCTTCTCTCTCTGCTTATTTGTACGCAGCACCGAGATAATGTCTTGATAGTATAGTGTCTCTTTTTCATAGAGCAGTGTCGTGACCAATGGATCATAGGAAGGGGGTAGTGAACAAAGTAATGGCAACAATTTGTCTTTCTCCTCCATCTTTATCCCAACATTCAATAATTCATTACTCACTTGATTAAACAACTGTATGTGACTGAGAACATCTCCACCTTCAACCATGCGAAGGCTATACAGCCTCTTTTTCATCATAAGTTTGTTGCACATGTTCTTTCCCATATAAAAATCCTACAACTTTGACCAAAGTTCTTTAGAAATTTTCTCTTTCAGCACCGAATAGAGAGCTGAGCCTGCCAAACACCCTCTAATCATAGAACATGCCCGTTTCTCCATCGACATTCATTGTCGATCTGTCATCCCTTCTGGCCTATTCTTCAAGGCTTGATATAATTCATGCTGTATAAGGAGATCCTCTATACGAGCTTTCCACATAGAAAAGCTTTTTTTCTCATCAAACTTCTCAAAATCTATCTTTATGCTACTTTTCATGACTGGATCCAAGTCACACAACAGCAAAATCATTAAGATAGATGAGAAATACCTTAATAGTGTCTTGCTGAGACTTCAGCCTTTGTAGATCTCTTCCTTCTACGATCTCCTTCTTCCTCCACATGATCCGAGCTTTGATACCAATTATAATGATCGATTCACTAGAGATTAGAAGATCTATATCAATAACAAAAAAAAATTCTAACCAGAAGGAGGTGGCAGATCTGATGAACAGACACCAAGAGACGGATGAATGGCAAATTCAGAGAGAGAAAGGAGTAGGGTTTTTAGGGAGAAAAAAATTTCTATTCTCTTTTTATTAAAAATATTATATATATAAAGTATATATAAAAGTCCTAAGTCAACATGACTCAGCCCTAAAAAACTCTCCTAGGCTAACTCATATAAGAAAGCACTCACCCAAGCCCATGTCTTGTATGCTCTTGATAGGAACACGATGCTGTCGTTAAGACACCGTATTTATCAGTTTAAATCTAACTTTTTACTTTTTAAATTAATTAAAAAATTATGAAGAGAGTAGTAAGTCAGGTCGAATCCACAGAGAGGCAATGATTTATTTCTAAAATTTTTGATTTTTTTATTATTATTTTTTTTTATTATTTTAATTTTTTTAAAGAAAAGAAAAGAAGAGCTTTTAAAAATTAAAGTCAAAAAATAAATTTATAAATAAAAGTAGAATTATGCAAAAATAAATTTGGTACTAAGATCTACTATTTAGAACTTAGCAACAACTTACAATAAAATTAAAAAATAATAAAAAAATAATTAATTTAAAGAGCTAGAATTGAAAAGAATAATGAAACTTTCTTTATTAAATTTAAAACTCAAATACATAATTTAAATATAAGAAATTAAAGAAAAAGAAAGAGAAAACTAGAAGGAGATTGCATATTAGCATAGGTGTGGAGATGGCATAGAAGACCGGCTCTTCTTCTCAGCACTGTAGCTTTGAAGCAACCTTTAATCCAGAGCTTGGCTTCCACCCTGTACCTTAGCTTCTCTTCCACCCGATCTCTCCTTTCTTAGAGGCTTAGGATTCCTTTTATAGAGCTAGGAGGGTTGGATATTTATTTCTAAAGGCAATGTGGGACTAATTGCCTTTGTAATCATCAAAATCTGAATAAAAACAACTCTGATATGACTCTGGTAAGTCTAGTGAAATCTGGCCATTCAATAGAAATCCAACAAACCAAAAATCATCAAAAATGGATGCGTATAAGTCCAGATCAGGTCGGATCAATTTCTGATCGTTGGATCATGCTTGATGGAGGAATTTACGCCATTGATCGTGCGCCTGAGAGTTTGATCGCCGTCGGGAGCCTTCTGGACCGTTGGATCGAGGTTGGAATCAAGCGCTGTTGTCCGATGGCGATCCAAGTGAAATCGGCAATCGAAAAAAATGCTGACCGTTCGATCTTGACCGCAAACAACCATCACCGAATGATCGTACGTTTACTGTTCCCATGGACCGCATGGACCGGCCATATCGTGCACCACAACCAATCAGCGCCTTTTATTGACAGATGAAAAGACCAAAATGCTTTGTGAGTTGTGATGAATTTTCTGTAAACCCTTTAGGGGTCTAGGTCTACCACGTGGCAGGCTCTGATTCGCCGATGTCTGCTGAGCTGGTGGTCTACACTGTGCTGTAGACCGGCTGACGACTTTTGAGCTTGAGTCGGCTAGCTTGGATGGCTTGGCGCGCCAGCTTGGTCAGCTTGGCTCGACGCATCTGGACACGCCGGCTGCTGCGGCATGGCGACTTGAGTCGTGTGTTATTTTTATTATTTTTTTAATTTTTTTTATTTTTTTTATTTTATTTCTTTAGAAATTCATATCTTTTCCATTTTAGCTCCGTTTTATTCGAAATTTATTTCATTATAATCAAAAAAATAAACTCTTTCTATTGATAATAAAATTTTATTTTTATTTTTTTATATTTTTTAATTAATTTTTAAATTAATAAAAATATGAATTTCTTAAAAATTATATATAAATTGATTAATAATTCTTAAAAATTAATATAAATTAATTAATAAATTAATACTTTTATTGATAAATTTATTATACTTATCACACCCTCCAACTTAAGCTTTGCTCGTCTTCGAGTAAAGAAAGAATTTTAATTTAGATCAAGTACCATATTTCATTGAGATCTTCCTTCACAAGCCCGACTCTTTTTTTCGGCATCCGTTGCTTCGAAGCAGCCTTTAACCCATAGCCTAGCTTCGCCCTATACCAAAGCTTCACCTTGATCGAAGATATTGATTTCTGAAGGCCTGGGGTCCTTTTTATAGAGCTAGGAGGGCTGGATATTTTTTTCTAAAGGCAATGTGGGACTAATAGCCTTTGTAATCATCAAAATATAAAGAAATTTGAATAAAATTTGAATCAAAATAGATCTAATACAACTTTGGTAAGCCTAGTGAAATCTGGCCATTCAATAGAAATCCAACGATCCAAAAATCATCAAAATTGGATGTATATCAGCCCAAATCAGGTCGGATTAAATTCTGACCATCCGATCGCGCGTTGATAGATGAAATCTAGCCGCAAATCGTGCTTCAGGAGTTCTGATCATCATCGAGAGTATTCTGGACCATTGGATCTTCATCAATTGGTTTTTTGGCCATCAGATTGCGCCAGATCATTGATAGAATTTGAATAAAATCCAGAAAATCACCACCGCCGTCCGATCTTGACCGCAATCAACCGCAGCCGTCCGATCGTGCAATTACTGTTCCCATAGACCACGTGGACCGGCCGCACCACACACCACAGCCAATCAGCGCTCTTGTCATTAGGTAAAACGACCAAAATACCCTATGAGCCGCGATAAATTTTCGTGGACCCTTTAAGGGTTTAGGTCCACCACGTGGCAATCTCTGATTCGTCGGTTTCTGCTGAGCTGGCGGTCCATGCCTGGATCATGGACCGACTGATAGCTTAAATAGCTGAATCAGCTTTGATGGCTTGGCTTGGCTTGGTGGCTCGGCTTACGGAGTCGGCTGAGCCATTTTTTTTTATTTAATTTTTATTTATTTTATATCTTTAAAAATTCATATCTTTTTCGTTTTAGCTCTATTTTACTTAAAATTTATTTTATTGTGATCAAAAAAATGAGCTCTTTCCATTGATAATAAAATTTTATTTTTTAATTTTTATTATTTTTTAATTAATTTTTTAATTAATAAAAATATGAATTTTTTAAAAATTATATATAAATTGATTAATAATTTTTAAAAATTAATATAAATTAATTGATAAATTAATATTTTTATTGATGAATTAATGATGCTTATCATGCTCTAATCCCTAGGACTAAAGATCTAGCCCTATACATAAGTTAGCCACCTTAAGACCTCTCAACTTAGGCCTTAAGATTTTTTGGGTTAGATTCAATCCAAGACCAAATAACAAAACTCATGCTCATCTGTCTGCATGTTCGAGCTGGCTCATCGAACACTCGAGCCAGCTCGATCGCTTGCCAAGCCATAGATTTTTGAAAACATATTTTCTATTTGTCTGAGAGAGCAAGCTCGATTTTGGCCTGAGCCGGTTCGACCTATATCTAAGCCAGCTCAACAGTGTATCAACCCTCCTTCTCAATTGATATAACTTCAATCGATCCAAGCCTCCAAGAGCCACCACCTTGACTCCTTCATGATCTTTCAAGCCTTGGGAGAACCACCTTTGCTCTTTCACACGCCTCCCTTCCTCCTACTCCACCAATCCAAGCCTCCATTCTCTCATCTCACCTTTTTTCCTTTCAACCAAAGGGGCAGTTAAGGGGATCTTCTTCAAGTACAGAGCATAAAGAAATTTTCAGCAAGTGAGATCTCCAGCATAAGTGGCTAGAGTCATCAATCTCGAAAAACATAAGAAGTTTTATAGTAAAGAGTCTATTGCTTTTTCTTTCGTATGTATTTTGTACTTCCTTTTATACAACAAATCAATTTTTAAAGGATAATCCTATGCATGTTGATTATTTATTTTAAGTGCTTTTCTCAAGTCTAGAATAAGCTAAACTTTGTGGTGACAAGTCATGATCATCAAAGGATATGGCTTGTACTTGAAAAAGAGATAGGTTGTCTCACAACTTGACCACCTTTGAGATCTAGCTTGAATAATGTTGGTGCCGAAACTGGTCATCGTCGGAGGTCGCTGGAGTCGAGGCCGCTGAGGTCGCCATCGGAGACCTGCAAAACAAAGTCCCATTCGGAGCCGGTGGGGGGTGGCTCCGGTAGGACCCTCCGACGCTCAAGTCAACTCTGGCCAATAGGAATGGAGTGCTCGGAATGAGTTCCGGAGCTTAGAGAAGAGGAGGAGAGCTTAGAGATCAGAGGGATTAGAGTTAGCGTATCTGGAGGGATCCTTTTTATAGTGGAGCTTGATGGTGACAGCTGCAGCTGCGTGCTGGCGGGCCGCTCGAGATTCGGTGGAGCCAGTCTCACGGGAAGGTGTCGTATGCGATGGGTTGATGGTGACAGCTGCAGCCGCATGCTGGTGGGCCGCTCGAGGTTCGGTGGAGCCAATCTCACGGGATGGTGACGACCGTAGCCGCGTGCTGGCGGGCCGCTCGAGGTTCGGCGGAGCCTGTCCCACGGGATGGTGACAGCCATCGCCTCCTCATAGCGGGTCGCTATCACTCGGTGGATTGACGGTGATGGCTGCAGATCTTGCGGCGGATGAAGGATTGAAGGCCTTCATCGTGTGCCCATTTTGGAGGAGTTCAGACTCCTGAAGAGGAAGCTTGGAGGGAGTTCGACTCCCATAGGCGTCTGGCTGGAGGTATGCAGCTAAGGCTCGTCCGCTGAGGAGTTCGACCGCTGGGAATCCGAAGCTCGGCCGTTGGAGAGTTCGGCCGAATGTTGGACTTCGATTGAGGCTCGTCAGCTGAGGAGCTCGGTCGGCTGGAGAGGTTCGGTCCTGACGAGGAGAGTCCGAAGAAGCTCGACAGCTGAACGGGTTGGAATAAGCTCGACCGTCGGGGGCTCGGCCGAAGCCCGACTGCTTGGAGTCCAAGGAGCTCGGGCGCTAAGTAGTTCGGCCGACTGTAGGAGCTTGGCTAAGATCCATCCGTCGAAGCTCTTCCGTAGCTACAGGTTGCATTAGACTGAGCGTCGAGCTAGACTTCGGCGGGAGTGGGGTTTATCCCCAACACTAGCCCCCCTCCCACTTTCGAGTTCAAAAATCGAAGGAAGGGAGTGCAGGAAAGACGACTGCTGGAGTCTTCCTCCAAGCTCTATGCTGGTCTAGGTCGAAGCTCGGGGGGATCTCGCCTCCAGCTGAAGTTGATATCGAGGTTGAAGCTCGGTGAAGATCCCATCTCCAGTCGAGGTTGAGGGGCCTTCGTCCGCTGCGATCGAAGCCGAAGGTTGCGCTCCTCGGGGGCGACATTGTCTCCTACAGCTGAGGTCGATTGGGCGCTTGGGAGAGAAGCATGCTTCAAAGTGAGAAAGCCAGCATGAGGTAGAAAAGGTCATCCTGAATCATAGAGAATTTGGAAAAACATTGCCAGTAACTTCTTTTCAATGAAATTCTTCCCTTTCAACAGTGTATTATTTTTCGGCACCAAACTATGTAATGACAGGGAAAGAAGCAGTCAACAGTCGCCGTGTTAGGAAGGAAGACCTCGTCCTAACACAAGCAGGTCAAAGAGCAGTTCGGCCAGAGATAAGATCTCTCCCAAAAAACCACCTCGGCTAGAGATAAGATCTCTCCCGAGCAGTTCGGCCAGAGATAAGATCTCTCCCGAAAAGCAACCTCAGCTAGAGATAAGATCTCTCCCGAGAAGTTCGGCCAGAGATAAGATCTCTTTCGAAAGGCAACCTCGGCCAGAGATGAGATCTCTCCTGAGCAACCACCTCGGCTAGAGATAAGATCTCTCCCGAGCAGTTCGGTCAGAGATAAGATCTCTTCCGAAAAGCAACCTCGGCCAAAGATGAGATCTCTCCCGAGCAGTTCGGCCAGAGATAAGATCTCTTCCGAAAAGCAACCTCGGCTAGAGATAAGATCTCTCCCGAGCAGTTCAGCCAGAGATAAGATCTCTCTCGAAAAGCAACCCCGGCCAGAGATGAGATCTCTCTAGAGCAACTACCTCGGCTAGAGATAAGATCTCTCTCGAGCAGTTCGGCCAAAGATAAGATCTCTTCCGAAAAGCAACCTCGGCCAGAGATTAGATCTCTTCCGAGCAGTTCGGCCAGAGATAAGATCTCTTCCGAAAAGCAACCTCGGCTAGAGATAAGATCTCTCCCGAGCAGTTTGGCCAGAGATAAGATCTCTTCCAAAAAGCAACCTCGGCTAGAGATGAGATCTCTCCCAAGCAACCACCTCGGCTAGAGATAAGATCTCTCCCAAGCAGTTCGGTTAGAGATAAGATCTCTCCCGAAAAACAACCTCGGCTAGAGATAAGATCTCTCCTGAGCAGTTCGGCCAGAGATAAGATCTCTCTCGAAAAGCAATCTCGACTAGAGATAAGATCTCTTCCGACCAGTTCAGAGATAAGATCTCTCCCGAAAAGCAACCTCGGCCAGAGATAAGATCTCTCCCAAAAAGCAACCTCGACCAGAGATGAGATCTCTCCGAGCAACCACTTCGGCCAGAGATAAGATCTCTCCCGAGCGATCGAGTCAACCTCGACTAAAGATAAGATCTCTCCCGAGCGACCGTTGACAACCTCGGCTAGAGATAAGATCTCTTCCGAGCGATCGTGGACAACCTCGGTTAGGAACAGGAGGAGAACCTCATCCTAATGTGAGCATCAACCTCGGCTAGAGATAAGATCTCTCCCGAGTGATCGTTGACAACCTCGGCTAGAGATAAGATCTCTTCTGAGCTATCGAGCCAGCCTCGGTTAGGAACAGGAGGAGAACATCGTCCTAACGCGAGCATCGACCTCGGCTAGAGAAAGCTGTCATGTCAACCTCGGTTGGAGAGCTTCAACATCGACCTTGGCTAGAGAAAGCAATCGTGTCAACCCCGATCGGAGATGAGATCTCCCCCGAGCTTCGACCTAGATCAGCACAGAGCTCAGAGGAAGATTTCGGCAGTCGCCTTTCCTGCACTCCCTTCCTTCGATTTTTGAACTCGAGAGTGGGGAGGGCTAGTGTTGGGGATAAATCCCACTCCAGTCGAAGTCTAGCTCGATGCCCAGCCTAATGCAACCAGTAGCCGCAGAAGAGCTTCGGCAGATGGGCTTCAGCCGAACTCCCAGTGGTCGAGCTTCTTCCAACCCATTCAGCCGGTCGAACTAGTTAGCTGCCGAGCTTCTTTGGACTCCCAGCGTCATGACCGAACCTCTTCAGTCGGTCGAGCTACATAGCGGCCGAGCTCCTTGGACTCCGAGCGATCGAGCTTTAACGAAATCACCCGATGTCCGAACTCTTCAGCGGTCATCCCAAACTTCGGACGACCGAGCTCCCACCGAACCCTCCAGCGGCCGACCCTCAGCCGAAGTCCAACGGCAGGCCGAACTCTCCAACGGTCGAGCTTCGGATTCCCAGCAGCCAAACTCCCCCGAGCCATCTCTTCAATCGGTCGAGCTCCTCCGAACTCCGCTACGGCCGAGCTGCTCCCAAGCTTTTCCTTCGGTCGAACTCTCCTATAAGTCCAAAGTTATAGGAGAGACTGACTCCACCGTAACCGACCCCATGCGGCACTCTCTCCATAAAGCTCGATCGAACTCTCCTACCGATGCCACTCTCTCCGTAACCAGCCCCATGCGGCACCTACCCAAGAGACTGACTCCACTGAACCTCGAGCGGCCCGCCAGCACGCGGCAGCAGCTGTCACCACCAACCCTACCACGTACGGCACCACCCCGAGAGACTGACTCCGTCGAACCTCGAGTGACCCGCCAGCATGCGGCTGCAGCTGTCACCACCAACCCTACCGCGTACGGCACCTCCCCGAGAGACTGACTCCGTCGAACCTCAAGCGGCCCGCCAGCATGCGGCAGCAGCCATCACCATTAAGCTTCGCTATAAAAGGGCCCTCCTCCAGATACGCTAAGGCTAATCTCTCTGATCTCTAAGCTCTCCTTTTCTTCTCTAAGCTCCGGAACTCATTCTCGAGTATTCCATTCCTATTGGCCAGAGCTGACTTGAGCATCGGAGGGTCCTATCGGAGCCACCCTCCATCGGCTTCGGACGGGACTCTGTTTTGCAGGTCCCCGACGGCGACCTCAGCGGCCTCGACTCCAGCGACCTCCGACGATGATCAGTTTCTGCACCAACAAATAACTTATATCCCAAAGAGGCAAGCCATAATCTAAAGGATACGACTCATGCTCATAAAAAATAAGTTATATTAAGATCTTAACCTCAAGCTCTCATTGAATCCAAAAGAATACTAGTCTATTTACTCAAGATGGATTCTCAATCCTAAGGTATTTTTCCTGCCTGATTTAGGTTAATATTTTAATTTCTACATTATTTTTTGTTGCATCATCTTTTCAACTCTTTTATAAAACTTTATTACAAATCTTGCTATCTTCTTACTTTGAACACAACCACCTAAAGTCTATCCTGTTCTACAAAATAAGTAGTTAGTTAGAATAGTATCTTTGATCACTCTCGCAACAAGAATGCATCAAATTTTGGTGCCATTATCGGAGATCTTGGTATGGTTGTTTCAGAAAGAAATCAAAAAAGAAAAAAAAATATACTCTACTTTTTATTCTTAGTTAACTATTGTATTTGCTTAATTATCTTTTAGATTATTTGCCTTGTTTTCTAAGCATAGCTAATTTATTTCACACAAACCATACCTTTTATTCTTCTTGCTTTAAATAGACTATAGAAAAAAAAAAGAAAAAAAATCTATTGCATAATACTTAACTAATGTAGAGAAACAAATAAAAGTTTTTTTAAAAAAAAGCTTTCCACTTGTACTTGGGCACCTTGCTTTGTTTGTATCATGTATCCATAAAATATTTTAAGGTCACAACCCATTAACAAGATAAGGTGGGGATTTGATCATCCTTTCTTAGCCTATAAAATAAGATTCCTTGCATCCACATTAACGCAACCCTAACTCTAAAATAAATTAGATGTTGATCTTAGGATTTTCGAGCTCATTAGGACAAAGAACCCTAAGAGTTGGACCAAGTTAGAGTTAGTCAATTGACTAGCGTCTAAGGAAAGTGGTTCAAAGATAAAGAGCCCTAAAGAAAGGTGGTTGCTTAATTAGATCCATTGCAAAAGCATGGGGAGCCTCCCACCGATCTTATACTTTTCTAGCTAGTTAGTCGGTTAATTTCTGACTTAGAGGGCTTAAAAGTAGACTTGGAATAGTTAGGAGCTATCTATGTCTAGGCTAACCCTATGTTAGAGTTTAATTTGTTATAAAACTTGTATGAAAAAATAAATAAATAATAATAATAATAATAATAATAGCTGAAACTTTTCAACTTTCTTTGTGGAAGAGAGAATCTAGACTACTGGTTAGAACTGAGTTGAACCTTACATTAAGTCTAATAGATCTTAAGAACACCATGAGCGAAATTGATCAACCACTTGTGTTATCCGATTAGGTCAGTACAACCTTCATGTATCTAATTGCCACAAACCAATACCAATTTCAAAATTAAACCCCATATCATAAACATGCTTTCTAAATTCATCAGAATCGAGGATGCATATATTTTTATGAGGAAATTTGAGGAAGTATACACTACAATGCAATTCCAATAGCTCACTAAGGATGCTATTAAGCTTAGGCTAATCAATTTTTCCCTCAAGGACAGTACTAAAAAATGGTTATATAGTCTGCCTAACCAATCTATAGCAACATGGGAGGGTTTTGTTAAAGTATTCTTAAGGAATTCTTTTACCATCACAAAACCACCAAATTCGGGAATGAGATCAACCAATTCTATCAACTAGGAGGAGAATCTTTTTGGAAGTGCTTCGATCACTTCAAGAACCTTTTGAGTCAATGCCCACACCATAGAATAGAGATTTAGAGACTATGTCAAATCATTTATGAGGGACTAGATCCAAACTCCAAAACAATACTCAAATCAATGTGTCAGGGTTAGTTTATGCACTAAGAGCCTATAGAAGCCTGATAATTTCTAGAAGACCTAGCAAGAGGAGCCCACAATGGGAGGTAAATAGGAAACCCAAAAGATCCACACCTTCAAGAGGGAGAGTACATCAAGTCCAATCATCCCCAGCTGTCGAAGCAAAAATTACAACCCAAGTCCATAGAATTGAAGCCTTAGAACTCCAGGGACACACCCAGGTGAACCAAGTATCAACATCCATGTGTAACGAGTGTAACGCACCATATCACATCATGGAGGACTAGGGCTGGAAGTAGGCCGGGTAGGGCTGGAAGTAGGCCAGGCTGGGTTTTACCCCTACCCAAGCTCGGTCTGAATTTTTTTTCGAGCATTGGGCCGAGCTTACGCCCAAAATTTTCTAAAAATTTTAGGCCCGAGCCCGGCCCTAACCCAATTAGGCCAGGCCTCCTTACCGACGGGGTGGGAGGGTGCAGCACTACGGTGCGACGAGCTATGGGTGGTAGTCGCGAGGGTGCGGTGTGAAGGCGAAGGATGCCAGGTGAGCCTCGGGGGGTGCTGGGTTGCGATGAACTATGGGCGACGACCGTGGGGGTACAGTGCAAAGGCGGAGGGGTGCTGGGGGGCCGCGGCCCATGGGGGGGTGCTGGGGTACGATGGGCTATGGGAGGCAACCGCGGGGTGCGGTGCAAAAGCAAAGAGTGCCGAGGTAGTCGTGGGAGGAGGGGGCGTTGGGGTGCGATGCGCTATAGGGGAGGTGTTTCATGGGGGATCGAGGGAAGGCGGAGGTCGGGTTTCGTGAGGGTGGGATGATCGGGGAGGGTGGAGGGGGGTTTCACGAAGGAGGGGGGAAGGAGCCATGGAGGGGGGTTTCATGAGGGAGGGAGGAGGTGGGGGTTCATGAGGGAGGGAGGGTGAAGGGGGTTTCACGAGGGAGGGAGGGAGGATCAAGGAGGGCGAGTGGGGTTCGCGAGAGGGAGGGCAGAGGGGGGTTTCGTGAGTGGAGAAAGGGCGGGGGGATTTTTTGAGGTGAGGGAGGATCGGGGAGGGGGGGTTTCATGAGGGGCAGTGGGAGGGTTTTGATCAGGGTGGGTGGTGAAAGAAATCCTGATTTCCCGATCCAGGTTCGTCCAGATCTGATTAGATCAAGAGATATATTTCAAAAATTTTTCTCTTGATCTTAATCAGATCTTGATATATTTCAGATCTGATTCTTATTATTTTAATAAATAAAATAAAATAAGATAAATTAAATCAAATTTAATTTACCTGATTTGGGTAATCCTATTACCCTGTAGATGATCCTGATTGCAGCGGAAGGTTCTGGATCTTAGCCACGCAAGCGCCTGGCCTCTACCGGTATCCACTCGGGTTGGATCTGGAGATCCTCTTCTTCTCTATCACACCTCCAAAAATCAGATCTGGATCTGATCTGGAGGATCTTCAAAACTCTTTTGAAGATCTGCAGTCGTCCTTTTGCAGCAGCGCAGCCTTCTTGCTTTTGATCGCCTTTCCTTGATCTGAATCGCACCAAACTAAGTCCAAAACACTTTTGGACGTGGAGAGCAAGGGGAGAAGAGACTATGGCATGGAGAAGGAGGGGAGAGGCAGCCTTGGGGCGTGGGAAATCTCTATTTCACTTAGAATTAGGGTTGGGCGCAGGGTCTTATTTATAGACCTCTTGTGATCCAACTCCTCTTCCTCTCAACCAATCACAACCCTTTGTGAAATCAGATCTAAATCTGATTGGTTGGAATAGAGACCCCTGGATTCCTCCTTAGAGGGTGCCTAAGACCAGTCAAACTGGATTCTTAGTAGAACTCTGATTGGAATCCAAAAGGGAGGTGGAGTCCTTGTCCAACAAGGACTCCTAGGCGCCTCCTACTTGGGCTCACGCCACCCTTGGCGTGCGCCCTTCTCCTTGCCAGGTTCTGGCAGGGGGACAGGCCCCCACCAGCTCTCCAATAGGTGCATGACATGTGGTCAAAAGTCAAAGGGTCAATGGTCAACGTTTGACCAGTCAAAGGTAGACTTTTGACCAAAGTCAAAGAACAAGAAATGGCAGGTGACCAAAAATGGCAGGTAATGTCTTACAAATAAGACAACCTATTCTGACTTGGACAACCTCCAGTCAGACCATATGAAGGCCTCTGATTGAGCACAAACTCCTTTGGCTCAGTCAGGACAACTTATTTATGATAGTAAAAGAAGAACGTTAGGTTCAATCGAGTGCTAGCACGATTTCCTTGAACCTAATTGAATCTCATTCAGATCAATTGAACTAGATCAGTTCAATTGATGATCACCAGATTCAAACCCTTGTTTGTGTGACCCAGTTAGGTTCAGTTCTGTATGGTAATGGGATATGTCATGATCTCTATCATCGACATCATCGAAACTCCTTTCGATGGATCAGAACTCTTCTGATTCGAACAGCTAGAATGATCGATCATCTAAATCATTCTAATTGCTCCCAAAATCCACCAGTGACACCTAGCAGTATATGGTGGCAACCATCAGAGCTGAATGCGAACCTCTTGGTGCAGCTACCTGTGTGATTCAAGTTCTTCTATCTTGAGCCCCGATCAGATTAGGGTTAAGGTGAACTCGTCAAACCCTAGTCTCTGTCATATGATGTAATCATTCGATTCGAGTCCAATGTGAAAATCTAAATAGAAACTCTTTCTATTATTTCACTCTGCCATGGCCATGGGCTTCTGGACTTGATTCTCATGATCATCATAGGGCTACTCCTCTACCACCGAGGTAGATAGATCCCATCTTGATGCAATCCAGTTCCTACAATGAACATGCTATAGCCAACATACACCTCAGGGTTCCATATGGCTAGGAGACCGAGTAATGGTGTAGTCAAACTATAACACCCTCAAGGTGAACTGCCGATGCATCTCAGGTCAAAGAACCAGACACACTACTGCAGCATCGAGTCAGTCATTGACGAGAAGGTAGACTTCCTAATGACTACTCGAGGTGGTCACGCTCAGTGCCCTCGTTCTCTAACGAGTACCTGTACTCTCGCTCCGGTGTCTCCACACCGTAGACTCAAGACTCATCTACTAAAGAGAAGCGATCGTACACCAACCTTCCGGATCAATCACCATCCTCGTGATGATCCTATGGTCGGGAGCTGTTTATGAGTTAATAATGATTATTCATGTCTTAAATTTTCAACTCTTGAAAATATGAATTATCATTATCATTAACTCAAAGGATGTATCACAGACACTAAATACACATGTGTGATAGAAAATAACCCATTTCATTAATTATAGTCAAAATTATAATTTTGCCCCTAGAAGTGTATTACAAGTGTCAGCCAATTCTGGCTTCTAGGGCACATATATCTAACAGGTGGTGGGTGTTTTGGATTGTAATCGAGCCTAGGCCAGGCTCAAGCTGGGCCAAAGATAGGCCCGAGCCTAATCCAAAAATAAAATAGGTTTTATTATTTGACTTGAGCCCGACCTAAATAGTTTCGAACCTAGCCCGAAGCCCGACCCAAAATTGGCTCAGCCTGAGCCCACTTCCAACCCTATAAAGGATTGTCCCTTTACTACAACAAAAAGGATTCTTTGCAATGCAAAAAAAGCATTGCAAATACTAAATTTCCATTGCTAATAATTATTTATAATGAAAATTTCATTGCTAATAAATCATTACAAAAAATGGGATCATAAATAATATTTTATGATAAAAAAATAATTTTCATTGCTAATAATAATTTTTTATAATAAAAACTTTTCATCAATTTTTTAAAAATTTATTTAATTATTTATGACGGATCTATTTGCAATGTTAATCATTTCTTTATAAATAGTCAATTATTTATGATAAAAAAATTCTTTGCAAAAACTCTTACTATGGTAAAATTATTATCGTAAATATAAATTATTTATGATGAAAATTTTTTCATCACAAATATTAATTATTTATGATAAAAAAATTTATCATAAATACTAAATTATTTATGATGAAAAAAATTTTACCATAAATAATTGAGTATTTGCGATGGTAATTATTTCATCATAAATAATTGAGTATTTATGATGAAAAAATCTTCATCATAAATACTCAATTATTTATGATGTAAATTTTTTCATCATAAGTAATTAAATAAATCATTTTAATTATAATTTTTAAAAAAATTATTTATAAATATATATTTTTTAATTTATATTTTTAATATTTTATATTATAATCTATAAAATAAAAATAAAAATCAACATAATAAATCCATAAATAAATTTCATCATTTAATTATATTAAAATATAATATAAAAATAAGAGGTCCAAAATAAAAAATAGATCGGTGGCCGTCAAGCATCAACATCTGGAGAAGGAGAATGGGCCAGAGGAGGGGAGCACTTGGAGGAGGTTGGATCGGACTGTTGCTGCCTCATCAGCTGTATCATCTACTCCATCTACGTCATTCATTCCATCATCTACATCTAAAATAGTTGGTACTCATTGACACGTGCAGCCAACTCAGTAGCTCGCTATCGATCCTCAGCAGTCCGCTATCGATCCTCAACAGTCTATCTCTATATCTCCACCAGCCGAACATTGCAGATGATTACTTATCATTACAGCATCAAATAAAAATTAGATCTGATTTTAATATTAATTAAGTAGGATAGTGATGAGTTGGGTGTTGATTTTTTTGAGAATTGAAGACTGAGTTGCATTCAATTTAATTAAAAAAATAAATTAATCTTTAAAGTAAAAATTTAAAAAAATAAGTTTAAAAAAATTAATTAAAATTTAGTAAATTAAAAGAAAGTAACTACTTAATTAATTAAGGTTCTGAGATTAATCAAAAGTATTCTAGAATTTTGAATTCATATCTAGCATGATTATGGTAATTCTTTTTAATGCAAGAATTTACTATTTTTAAAAATTTAGTTATGACTATAACCTATTTTCTTTGAGCATGAATCGTATCTTTCGATCGTGATCCATCTCAATAGAATCATATGCCATTCAATACTTTAATTCTTAAAAATTAATAACATGGCTTTTTATTAATTTTCTCTAATATAAACTATTAAATCGAGCATGGTCTACATCTTCCGATTACAATCCATCTTTATAAATATAGTCTATTAAATATCAATCAATAATAAGCATGTAAATATTAGATTTCATATATGGAGAATAAGAGTTAAGATTGGATAGAAAAATAGTTTATTCTTTGCATAAAAGAAATTACAAAAATAAAAAGAAAAAAATACAACCCATGCTTGAAGACTTCATCTACATTCCAGAATTTAGCTCCTTAGCCGCTCATGATATGATATTTCCTAGCTCCCGGCATCTTCAGATCATCCGACAAATAAAAGGAAAAGAAAATGAAAGAAGAAAAAAAGAAGAGAGAGAGAAGAGAGAGGCTTAAAGGGCTAATTTTCCTCACGGGGGTTCTCTATTAAGATCCCTACTTCCTGGCATGAGCAGAGCTTAAATAGAAGAAAAAATATAGATTTTTGAGTCATTGAAGTCAAATCAGAGTCTAGATCGAATTTAATCATCCAAAATATTTCTGACCATCAGATCTTGATCAAATGATCTGAAATCTATCAAAATTTTATCGTTAATCGCTTGATCAACCCTCTGATTAGTTCTCCGCTATTAGATCACTCCTTGGAGTGCTCTGCGCCGTTGGATCGCGCTCAGGATGCTTGGGAAAATCCTAATCAAACTAGGAATCGTCCTGACCATTGGATCTTAGTCGGCAGTGTCATGAACCATCGGATGGTGCTTCACTATAGCCATAGACCGCCATGGACCGGGCGCGATGAAAACCCACACTAATCAGAAGCTGGCATGCCACCTAAAATCCCAAAAATGACCCTGAATGCTGCGTGGGTTTCTTGGTAAACCTCTTAGCGATCCAGGTCCACCATGTAGTGCATTCTGATTCACCATGTCTGCTGAGCTGGATGATCTGCGCCTGGTTCCATAGATCGATCAGTCGGTCCATTGTGCACCGACCGACTTTTTTAGTTGATTTAGGCTGATTTTTTGGGCTGGTTTTCACTAGACCGGGTCTGGCTGGACCGGCCAGTTCGATCGATCGATTTATTTTTTTTCTTTTTTTTTTAAAATTTTTGGGCTTCATTTCTTTTTTATTTTAGCTCATTTAAGTGAAATTTATTCCGTTAGAACCCATAAATTGAGCTCTTTATATTGGTGAGCTTCTTTCTTACAAAATATTAATAAAAATATTAATTTTTTAAATAAATATTAAATATTTTATTATTAATATTTTTATTTATAAATTTATAATAATTATCACACCCATCCAACTTGAGTTTTACTTATCCTCGATTAAAAAAAAAATAGAAGTATGTACCGACTCGATAAGATATGAAAGTTTCTTTAAGTCATCCTAAAGTCAGTTGATACCTGATAAGAGATTTAAGAAATACATCATCGAATTATTAATTTCATCCCAAATAGTGGTTAAATGAAGAATATAAAATTTTAGAACTTTTCTTTGACCAATTCTCCATATTTATTCTTTAAATCCTCTATCTTTAGTATGGGCTAGAGTTTTTTTTTTTTTTTTATAGCAGTGTAATGTTTTATTCTTTTAAGCTTTCTATCTGATCCTTGTAGCGAGCTTTGGATCAATGATTTCCAAACTAGTTGACTTTAGGACATTAGGTGTAGAACATCCCTTGGGCTTACTGATTCGAGTCAAATAGGCTATATGTTAAAATTAACTGTATAACAAGCTTCTTTACATTATTCATTTTTTGATGCGAATAATATTGCTTCCTTAGGCAATAAAATCTGGTTATTCGGTAGGAGACCAATATTTATAACTTACTTTTTTTTTTTTTAATTTTTTTCATATTTTTTCTCTCATACCGATATAAAGTAGATTTTTTGTTAAATATAGACTGGAAGAAAGTTTTAGAATCACTCAGAAATTTATTCTATTCTAGACCTGACCATTTATTGAGTTATCTTAATAATTGGATCCTCAGTATTTTAAAAATTCTCTAGATTATTAATCAATCATCAATTAAAATACCTAAAAAACTTTAAATCAGGATGAAATCAAGTACATAGGATTAATTATCACCATAATTGAGGACTTAAAAATTTATTTATTTATTTATCCTTCCCTTCCAACTTAATTTTCATTATCCTCAATGGAGGAAAGAAATAGAGTATGATAAATGATAAAAAATAATAAGAAAAGAGTTCATCTGATTTAACATATTTTTGGTCTCGGCCTAGGATTTATTTGTTCTTGTTCTAGCATGGGTTTGTAGTTCTCCCCCAACTTATTCCTGAAAGAAATGTAAACTAAAAATAAAAAAAAAATAGATGCAAAAAGTTGGGTTGCCTTCTAGTAAGCACTAGTTTAACATCTTCAATCGGACCCTAGGAAGGAGTCTTAAATATAATTAATTTTAGCGCATCCTTCAAAGTTTCAAAAAGATAAGGCCAATCAAGTGGCCTTGTCATCATAGCAAAAAATCATTCATGGAATGCTTTTCGGTGGTTAAGCATAGCCCTAATCAATAATGTATTCAAAGCAAGCATGCTATTCCAAAGTTTATTATTATTATAGTATTTATGGTAATCGAAAAGGAATTATGTGTAATGGGCCGAAATCAGGAGTAGTGGTTTAGAAATTTCTTCAATTATAACCTATTCTACCCCAGTCCCTTTTTCAAATCTAATATATCTTGGTATCAATTCTTCCTAATTATGATATTTTTTTTAAAATTAATTTTAAATCTATCTTCATACATTATTTTAATATTATAGATAAATTTTGGAGGCCATTCTCAAAAGTAGTACCGAATATAAAAAAAAATCAAACTTAAAGTCGCTATCCCTTATTTCAATGATATCCCATCCAACAGCTTCTTTATGTGCTTTTAGAACACCTATAAGTTGATCTTTCTGGATAGATATTACTGGTAGTATATGGATGGGTTCATCGAAAAGTGGCTTCAATTTTTGATCAGTTGATGGTTCAAACAAGGGTGCTATTGGTGGGCTAGATGGTGGCTCAAGTTTTTCAATCTATGGTGGGATGGTTTTAAGGTAGGGTGTATCTAATTGATCATTAACTTCTGTATTATATCCATCATCATCAAAATCATCCACCTCATAATGAGCCAAATAGAATTTTAATAAATTTTGAAGAGGAATTATGGGTGAAGCTTCCTCTAGCATGTTATTCTCTTGTGGTTCTTTGAGAGTCTCTATTGATTCCATCATCTCATCAATTGGTCATTTTTCGTTAAAAGGATTAGGTGATTCTAAAGGAAAACTAGCAGGATTCTAAGCATACTTCTCAAAACTTTTTAAAAATATATAGCAGCGAAAGTAAAATTAATCTATATTAATTTTATGCATGCTATGATCTAATCATAAAATCTTACTCGGAATCTTTGACATGTTAATATGAATTAGAAAAATAAAATATAATCGATCAACAAATCGCATTTGCTAACCGATCTATGTTCAGAGCATAGTACATGTGCATGGATAGATGATCACCGCAATCTGGATTCATCAAAAAATTATTTTCGATCACGCTACAGTTGCATACGTGTCCGACCTCTACAGTGAGTCCACACGGAGCCCTTGGTCCTGATCAGTCCCTCCGGAGTGCTAGCTCCTCTCCAAAGCCTTTGATAGTCGACCTTCGTCGATCCAATCGACGAACTGCTCCCAATCTTCTGGACGCTCCGAAAATCAGAAGATGCAATGGAGGAAAATGAGATAGTAGTGAAAGCAGGTGGAGATCTGGCATCAAACTCTCCACCCAAATCTAAAGTCACCACTCTAGGATTCAACGCTTATCCTTTAGAATCTTGATCTCTTTCTCTCTATGAAAAAATCTCACATCGAAAGAGATGCGCCCCTTCCTGATTTCTATCTCAGAAAAATTCCTCTGATACCTCATGCACGCCCATGTACTATCAAGGCCTCTCTCTGATTTTTCATGTAGATCCCTCTATTTTTACGCTTAGAAAAAATCCATTTTTTAATAGGTATCTATGCATGGGAAGATAAGGATAGGTTTGGTTGAACTTGTTTCAACGAATTTCTTGAATTCAAAATTCAAGATGACTCCTAATCCATTCCAGCACAAATCCTAAGAGGTTGATGCATAGAAGGACTCTCCTTCTGCGCGTCCATACCTAGAATGCATAAAAATGTGTGAGAAAAAGAGAGCTTTAGGCGTGGAGATGAGGATGAGAGGGAGTTGGTAAGTTTCAACTAAACCAACCATTTCAAGTTGAATTCAAAATTCAATTTGAATCCCATCTGATCCAACATTTGGACCAGGTCATATGCAGGAATAGGAGAGGTGCAAACACTCTTTTGGCATGGAAAAATCCCACACACATTTCCAATGTGCATGGAGAAAGAACAAGAGTCAAAGGTCAATGCACAGGGAGAAGGATGTTTAAATTCAAACTTACTTTGAATTGGTCCAAATTGGTTTCATCCAAATCAATTTATTTTGACCAATTAGACTAGGTCAATTCCAACCAAATTAGGCTTAACCCAACTCAATTAATTTTCAATCAAATTAAAAATTAGTCAAGTTCAACCCCTGATCAAATCAAGGTCCATCTTTCTAAGCGATTAGATCATCACATGATCTGATTAGATCAAACTTAATTAAATCAAATTTAATTAGACTTGATCAATTCCTCATCGCTCAATCAAATTGAGCTAATCAACAATCTAATAGTTAATTAATCCTTTAATAGTAATTAAGTTCCAATCCAGTGGAACTCTTTGATCAACCATCAAATCAGGTAGCAACTCTTATTGTGTATGATCCCATAGATTCGAATCCTAAGTCAGTAGCAAGGAACTAATTTTCTGTATGAATTGATGTGACCATCTAGCAATGGTACCCAACATCCGTATAGATCGAAGATCATAACACAATATCGACGAACCTGTGGCATATGATTACCGTGTAATTCATCTCCTTGACCATGATGCTCATGGGATGATTTAAGATTAACTGCCAATCCTAAAAATTCATCAATATTGTATTTCAAAATTCAGTATCTATCATATGGACTATTTCGATCGAGGATTTGCTGAATTGAAATACAGCGATGCACTTATTCCAACACTTGGAAGGGTCAATCCCATCTTGACTCATGCACCGACAAGTCAAGTACTTGACTGCACCCAGTAGCCTTTCATCATTGAATTAGAAATTCAGATAGTCTGGTACCTAAGTACAGTAAATTACTTGCAAGTCACCATGGTAATCTCAGGTCTAAGGGACACATATATCCATATCCTTCATAGGCAATCTTGGCAAAAGAGAGCTCCGTAGTTGGATCACAATCAGTGAAATATACACTTATATTTCATCCGCATGCCATAACAATATCATCATGCTTCTTGATTAAGAGGACAACCAACACTTATGACACACAACAGTCTACTCTTGATTAATATTATCATCCTAGATAACAATGAATCATTTGATCGTAATTAGTTTAAGGATAAACGATAAATCCTTCTTTGTCGAGTCTAAATAGTCCTAAAAACTTCATCATAGAGAGTTCATTACAGAAGATGTACAAAGTAATGAAATTATCAGAATAATAATTTTATTCAATTAAAATTTAAGTATAAATTATATTTAATTCAACCATCTACAACCTAAATGATTGATTTTAGGATATATTTTTCAACAACTCCCACTTAGACTAAAGCCACTCAGAACAGTATCGAATATCCATCTTTCATTTGTAATTATCGAACTTTTTGATTTTGAGAGTTTTAGTAATTGGATCAGCCATGTTCTCCTTTCTATCGATCTTCTGAAGCTCGACGTTATCTCGCTCTATGATTTTTCGTACAAGGTAATAGCGATGTAGAATATGTTTGGTATGCTGATGCATCTTCAACTCCTTCGCTTGAGCTATGCTCTAGTGCTGTCATAATAAAGCAGAACTGAACCATCCAAGGAGGGTGTCACTTTCAGCTTATCGATGAACTTCCACAGCCACACAGCTTCTTTCGCAGCATTAGATGTCGCGATATACTCCATCTTGTATACAGAATCGCCATAGTATGCTGCTTGAAACTCTTCCAGCAAACCGCTCCTCTATCCAGGATTAACACATAACCTAACATACTCTTGCTATCATCATAATCTGACTAAAAACTAGAATCAGTATATCCCATAAGTTTCAAGTCAGTATCTCCATAGATGAGCCACTGGTTCTTGGTATTTTTCAAATACTTCAAGATTGTCTTCACAACCTTCCAGTAATTCTAACCTGAATCAGATTGATATCTACTCACTACCCTTAGTGAGTATGCCACGTCTGGTCTCATACACATCATAGCGTACATAATAGAATCCACTGTCGAAGCATATGGTATTCTACTCATACGCTCTATCTCTTGAGGAGTTGTCGGACAATCTCTCTTTGAGAGAAAAATTTCATGGCCTATCGGAAGATAGCCCTTCTTGAAATTCTTCATGCCGAACCTCTTCAGCATGGTATCAATGTATGTGGACTGGGACAATCCAAGCAACTTTTTAGATCTATCTCTATAGATCTTTATTCCTAGGATGTAGGAAGTTTCTCCCAAGTCCTTCATGCAAAATTACAATAACAACCAAACCTTTATTCCCTGTAATGCAAGGATGCCATTCTCGATTAATAGAATATCATCCACATACAGTACAAGAAATATAATTATAGAACTATTAGTCCATTTATACACGCAGGATTCTTCTCCATTCTTAATGAAGCCATATGTTCTGATTACCTTATCAAAATGCATGTTCCAACTTCGAGATGCCTGCTTCAATCCATAGATGGATCTCTGAAGCTTGCACATCTTGGACTCATCTGTAGATGTAAAACTCTCAAGCTGTATCATGTACATCTTTTCGTCCAGCTCTCCATTAAGAAAAGTCATCTTCATATTCATTTACCAGATCTCATAGTCTAGATATACTGCTATCGTAAGCATAATTTGAATGGACTTGAGCATTGCCACTAAAAAAAATATCTCATCATAGTCGATACCATAATGCTGACGATATTCCTTGGCAATCAAACGGACCTTATAGATCTTTACCTTTCCATTTGCGCTCCTTTTTCTTTTGAAAATCCACTTACATCCAATAAATTTTACCCCTTCAGATGGATCAACCAGTGTCCATACACTGTTGACGTATATGGATTTCATTTCAAACTTCATGGCTTCTAGTCACTTATCGAAGTTAGACCTTTACATGGCATCTATGTAGGTGATCGGATCCTCGTCGTTCTCATCAAGTTCAACAGGATCATCATCCTGGATCAAGAAACCATAGTATCTATCTGACTGACGTGATACTCTATCGAATCTCCTCAAGGATGCCTCAACAACGGGCTCTGGATTTGATCTTATCAAATCCAGTTCTACAGATTTAATAGAATGTGTCGGTTCTTCTACCTGTCGAACTTCATTAAGTTCAACATTAGAGGCAGCTATTTCTTTCATAAGAAACTTCTTTTCCAAAAAAATCATCATATTGCTGACGAACATCTTTTACTCTTCAGCAAGGTAGAAGTAATATCCCCTAGTTTTCTTGGGATATCCTATAAACAAGCATTTATCAGATCTAGGTCCAAGCTTTTCTACCTACAAATATTTTACATAAACCAAATATCTCCAAACCCTAAGGTGAGAGAGTGTCAGCCTACGTCCAGTCCATATCTCATATGAAGTCTTTAAGACAGACTTGCTCGAAACATTGTTCAAAATAAAACAAGCAGTCTCAAGTGCATAATCCTAAAAAAATTTGGCAGACTCGCAAACCCAATCATGGACCGAACCATGTCCAATAAGGTTCGATTCCTCCTTTCAGATACACCATTATGCTATGGTGTTCCAGAAGAAGTCTATTGTGAGAGAATCTCATTCTCTCCTAGATATATCAAAAATTCATTGGAAAGATATTCACCTCCTCGGTCTTAAAACTCTTTCTAAGTTATTTAATTTTCTACCTCATTTCAATATCATTTGAATATTTCAAATGAATTAGATTTACTCTTCATAAGATAGACATACCCATACCTAGATAGGTCATCAGTAAATGTAATGAAGTAATAGAACCCACCTCTAGCACATGTATTCATAGGTCCATATACATCAGTATGTACTAGATCCAAAAGTTCAGTAGCCGTTCATCCTTTTCAGTAAAAGATGATTTGGTCATCTTACCAAGAAGGCAGAACTCACAGGTAGTCAATAATTCACAATCATCGATATCAAGGATATGCTCCTTGACTAACCTATTGATCCCATTCTTGTTTATATGATCTAATCGACAGTGCCAAAGATAAGTATCGGTGACATTATCTAGTTTTGGATGTTTATTAGACATGTGTATTGAAGAAAATAGTGCAGGATTTGCCATGCTACTTTCAAAAAATATTTCAAAAATAGCAATAATGTAGTAAAAAATAATTAATCTAATTAATTATCTATTGATCATATTAGATTATTTAATTCTACATATTAGAATCTAAACATAATATGCATGCATACATCAATAGATCTAAAAATAAAACTATGTAATAAACTATTTACTACATCTACGTGTTCAGAACATAATACCTTTTTGTAGATAGTCGATCACCATAATTTGAGTCCATCGGATAATGCTCTAGTATCGTGTCACAACTGCACATATGTCCGACCTCTACGGTAGTCCACACGGAGCTTCTTGTACCGATCAGCCCCATTAGAGTGCTAGCTCCTCGTCGGGGCCTTCGATGGCTGACCATGATCGATCCGATCGATCATATATTTTCTAATTTTTTAGATATTTTAAAAATTAAAACATAAATATTGAAGGATGATGAAGATGTATTTCAAATTTGATGGTGATCCGATTCTCACAGCACTCGATCTTTCCACCCAAATCCAAATTCTCAAATCTAGGATTTCACTCAGTCCAAAAATCCTGACACACTAAAAATCCTATCACGCCCTCTCTATGTGAAATTTTTTTATGAAATAAGTTTTTATGAAAAGATAACTTTTAGATCTATAATCTCTATTTAGATCATATCTAAAAATAGGATATTCTTAAAGGTGAAAATCATAAGAGAAGAGAGGAATAAAGGAAAAGAAAAGTGCTGTAGGATCCTATTCACCTTAACTTCAAGATTTTTTTTGTCCAAAACTGATGCCCAAATACTCTAAAATTTTTACCACATAATGCTAACCCCTTCTCCTACACACACAAAAATTCTCATAATTCATTGACATGAATACCATGAGAAAACTGTATGGAAAATGATAAGGATTGAGTGGTTGAGAGGTTTTAACCACTCACTTGATTTCAAAAAATAAATGAGCCTCTTATCCTTATCCAACGCCCCCTCCCTTATATTTAATATGCAGAAGGACTCTTCTTCTGTGTGCATATTTTTATTTCTCAAAAAATATTCAACAAACAAAAGGGAGGGCGTAAGAAGCAGAGTGGAAAAGTTAAAAATGGTAGGCGTATGGAAGAATTTGAATTCAAAATTTATTTAACTTGGTCTTAATTGGTTTCAACCAAACCAATTAATTTAGACCCAATTAAACCAGGTTGAACCCAACCAAATTAGGCTTAGCCTAATCCAATAAAATTTTAATCAAATTAAAAATTAATTAGATCTACGTCCTGATCAAATCAGGGTCAAAACTCTCATAGCGATTAGGTCATCTCATGATCTAATCGGATCAAATCTCAAATTCAATTGGACTTGATCAAATCCTCATCACTCAATCAAATTGATCTAATCAATAATTAAATTACTAATTAATCCTTTAAAAAATATCTAAGTCCAAATCGAATGGGTTACTGGGCAACAGAGTCTTATCAACATGAAACTCTTGAAAAATCCTAAATCAGTAGGACTCTTGAACCCAGTGTCCCAAACGAATCGAACTCATAATCATAGAGTCTCAGACTAGTGAAACTCTTGATCAGAGAGTCCCAGATGAGTAGGACTCAGAGTTTCAATCTAGTAGGACTCTTGGTCATAGAGTCTCAGTCCAGTGAGACTCTTGACCATAGTATCCTAGATTATCAAAACTCATGATCAGAGAGTCCCAGACAAGTAGGACTTAGAGTCCTAGTTCAATAGGACTCTTGATTATAGAGTTTCAATCCAGTAAGACTCTTAATCATAGAGTTTCAGACCAATGAGACTCTTGATCAGCCATCAGATCAGGTCGGAACTCTTAATGTCTGTGATCCTATAGGTCCAAACCTAAGTTGGTAGCACAAAAACCAATTTCTATACTAATCAAAGTGACCATCTAGCAATGGTACCCAACATTCGGATTGGTCGAATAATTATAATCATAATATTCAGAACCTACGTGAATATGATTACCATATAATTCATCCCTATGACCTCTGTGTAATAGATGACTCAGGGTTAGATTGTCAACCCTAGAAAATACATCCATGTCGTATCTCAAAGCAATTAGTCTCGTGACTCCTCACTAAGACTATCCTGACCAAGGTTTTACTAAATTAAAATACAATTGAACATAGCTCTTGAAATCAGGATGGTCAATTGCATCATGATACACGCACCGACTCCATAAGTACTTGACTGTGCTCAGAAATCTTTCATTACTGAATTAAAAATTTAGATAGTCCGACACCAAAATACAGTGAGTTGCTTGAAAGTCACCATGGTAATCTCAGATCGGAGGAATATTTATATCCATATTCTATCGAAGCTAATCTTGATAGAAGAAAAGCTTCAGAGTTGGTCACGTTCAGTATAGATGTACCCATACATCTTACTTGCATACCATATTAGTGTCTCAACAATCCTTGATTATGAGGACAACCAACCTATATGGCATACAACAATCTATACTTGATAAATGTTATTATCCTAAGTAATAACGTATCATTTGGTCATGAACTATTTAAGGACTAAATGATAAATCCTCCTTTGCCGAATCTAAATAGTCCTAAGGACTTCATCATAACATAGGAGTTCATTAGAAGACAATAAAATTTATGATGAAAAATATTAAAATAATTTTTATTAATTTATAATTTATATATAATTATAAATATATGGTCCAATCGTCAACAGACTGATAATTGACTTTAGGACACATTCCCAACATATATTACACTAATTTCTTAGTGGATACTGGAATCCATAAAGAATATAAACGGGCTCGAGAAAAGCTCTGACTAACCCATGTGCATCTATAGATAGGTTCATAATTAATTATTTTTTTAAATAATTTTTAGTAATTAGATTTTATCCCAGAAGCCAATTCAGTAAGCCATAGCCTCCACTAAAAAAGTTTAGTTAGGTCCAATCATTAACATGATTGACTTCAGTGCATCAAATTAATGATAACCAGGCTCGAGGAAAGCTCTAGCTAATCTGATCACCATTAAGAGAGTGCGACCTAAGCATCATATGATGGATAGTAATTTCAATATCCAAATGAACATTGGGTGTAAGGTACCTCCAATGTCCATCTAGAAAATTAGACTCATTATCACTAAGTGATCTAATCAAATCCTAATCGATCATATCGGTCAGATAAGTGAGATCAGTGGAAGAAATATGCCATTAACTTATCAAAAATTGAATCAGTATGAGTAGCTCTCAATTAAAAATTACTGATCTAAACTGCCAGACTTATGTTAGCTACTAACCGATTAATTAGGTTTAATCAGATCAACCTAGTAATTATGAGCTAGACCACTTAGACATGAATTAAGTCCATCTTGATCTCGTTAAAGACATGGACTCATTCAACTACAACTATTGAAGTTGAGTCTAGAGTGTCCTTTACCTAATCTAAGTCAATACTTGATTAGATTTGATCAACTACTCTAGATTAATCTATTTTTTATCTAATCTTAGATCTAACCCAATTAATAGACCTAATTTATCAAACCCTTTAATCCATAGAATTATGAATTTATCTTAGGATCTTTAATTCATAATTCTAGACCCTACTAGACCACTTAATTTTTTTAATTAAGTTTTGGACTGATGGGTTGGGGTTCGGCATTTCAAAAATAATTTTTAGTTTTTGAAAGATTCTTTACAACCTAGCACTATTTCACTAAATAGATCAACTTATTTCAAAATTAGATTGCTTATTTCATAAACAAGTACTAGTTGTAAGTTTGTTCAATCAAAAATAGCCAACAAATAGCTTCAGCTAACTTCTCGATCGAGCTGGCTCGGATCCCATCCGAGCCAGTCCGAGTAGAAGCCAAGCTTAACTCGATCCCTGAGATAGTCGGTTCGAGCAAAAAAAATCAAAAATCCAATATTTTGTTGAGCTAGCTCGGATCCCATCCGAGCCAGTCTGATCAGAAGCCAAGTTAGCTAGATTTTTGACACAGCAGCTCGAATAATAGTCCAAAAGGCCAACATTCTATCGAGCTGGCTCGAATCCCATCCAAGCCGGCCCAAGTAGAAGCCGAGCTAGCTTGATTTCTGATCAAGCCAGCTAGAGCAGTAGTTCAGAGATCATTTTAGATTAGCACACTGATCGAGCTGGCTCGATTCCTGAGATAGCCAGCTCGATCAGTGAATAGAATCTTCACAAGATCCTGTTCAGGTTTAATCTAAACCTATGTACATTATATAAAAAATCATAAAATATTTAGATCTAATCTAAATACTAATTCATGATGAAATTTAGATTAAAATTAATTCAAAATATATAAAAATTTATTAGATCATATCTAAAATTTTATGATCAATGTTATAGATCCCAATGCACCAAGATAATCTCTTCACTATAAGGGATAAATCTTACAATAGGACAACCTACAGTCCATACGATCATTGTATTATACATTAAATCTTTCTAATTTACATAAAAACATATTGAGCAACCTATTACTCTGATATCATCTGAAGAAAAACTAGCAAGATTTTGAGCATGCTTCTTGAATTTTTTTTGAAATATATAGCAGCGAAAGCAAAATTAATCTACATTAATTTTATGCATGCTATGATATAATCATAAAATTTTATTTAAGATCTTTGACATGTTAATATAAATTAAAAAAATAAAATATAATCGATTAGCAAATCATATTTGCTGATCGATCTATGTTCAGAGCATAGTACCTATGCGTGGGTAGATGATCACCGTAATTTGGATCCACCAAAAAATTACTTTCATATCATGCTGTAGCCGCACACATGTTCGATCTCTATAGTGAGTCCACACAGAGCTCCTGATCCTGATCAGCCCCTCGGAGTGCTAGCTCTTCTTCAGGGCCTTCGACAATCGATCTTCATTGATCTAATCGATGAACTGCTCCTGATCTTTTGGATGCTCCAAAAATCAAAAGATGCAATGGAGGAAGATGAGATAGTGATGAAAGTCGGTGGAGATTTGGCACTCAAACTCTCTACCCAAATCTAGAGTCACCACTTTAGGATTCAGCGCTCACTCTTTAGAATCTTGATCCCTTTCTCTCTATGAAAAAATCTCACACCAAAAGAGATGAGTCCCTTTCTGATTTCTGTCTCCCAAAAATTCCTCTGATACCTCACACATACCCATGCACTATCAAGGCCTCTCTTTGATTTCTCATGTAGATCCCTCTATTTTTATGCCTAGAAAACATCTATTTTTAATAGGCATCTATGCATGGGAGGATAAGGATAGGTTTGGTTGAACTTGTTTCAACCAATCACTTGAATTCAAAATTCAAGAGGACTCCTAATCCATTTCAGCATAAATCCCAAGAGATTGATGTACACAAGAACTCTCCTTCTGCACGCCCATACCTAGAACGCACAAAAATGTGTGAGAGAAAGAGAGCTTTAGATGTGGAGATGAGGATGAGAGGGAGTTAGGAAGTTTCAACTAAACCAACCATTTCAAGTTGAATTCAAAATTTAACTTGAATCCCATCTGATCCAATGTTTGGACCAGGTCATATGCAGGAATAGGGGAGGCACAAACACTCTTCTGGCATGGAGAAATCCCACGTACATTCCTAATGTGTGTGGAGAAAGAACAAGAGTCAAAGGTCAATACACAAGGAGAAGGATGTTTAAATTCAAACTTACTTTGAATTAGTCCAATTGGTTTCATCCAAACTAATTTATCTTAACCAATTAGACTAGATTAAACCAAACCAAATTAGACTTAACCCAACTCAGTTAATTTCTAATCAAATTAGAAATTAATCGAGTTCAACCCCTGATCAAATTAGGTCCATCTTTCTAAGCGATTAGATCATCACATGATCTGATCAGGTCAAACTTAACTGAATCAAATTTAATTAAACTTAATCAATTCCTCATCGCTCAATCAAATTGAGCTAATCAACAATCTAATAGCTAATTAATCCTTCAATAATAACTGAGTCCCAATCCAATGGAATACTTTGATCAACCATCAGATCAGGTAAGAACTCTTATTATGTGTGACCCCATAAATTCGAATCTTAAGTTGGTAGCACAGGAACTAATTTTCTGTACCAATCGATGTGACCATCTAGTAATGATACCCGATGTTCAGATAGATTTAAAATTGCAATGCAACATCGACGAACCTATGGCATATGGTTATCGTATAATTCATCTCCTTGATCATGATGCTCATAGGATGATCTAAGATTAACTACTAATCCTAAAAATTCAACCATATTGTATTTCAAAATTCAGCATCCATCATATGTACTATCCCGACTAAGGATTTGCTAAATTAAAATACAGCGATGCACTTGCTCCAACACTTGGAGAGATCAATCCCATCTTGACTCATGCACCGACAAGCTAAGTACTTGACTACACCCAATAGCCTTCTATCACTAAATTAAAAATTCAGATAGTTCGATACCTAGGTATAGTTAGTTGCTTGTAAGTCATCATGGTGATCTCAAGTCTAAGGAACATATATATCCATATCTTTCATGAGCAATCTTGATAGAATAGAGCTCTGCAGCTGGATCATGATCAGTGAAATATACCCCTACATTTCACCTGCATGCCATAACAGCATCACCATGCTTCTTGGTTAAGAGGACAACCAACACTTATGGCACATAATAATCTACTCTTGATTAACGTTGTCATCCTAGATAATAACGAATCATTTGATCATGATCAGTTTAAGAACTAAATGATAAATCCTTCTTTGTCGAGTCTAAATAGTCCTAAGAACTTCATCATAGAGAGTTCATTACAGAAAGATGCACAAAGTAATAAAATTATCAGAATAATAATTTTATTTAATTAAAATTTAAGTATAAATTCTATTTAGCTCAACCATCTATAACCTAGATGATTGACTTTAGGATATAGTTTTCAACATCTAGAGCACTTGAAAAGGATTTATAGGTACATAAGATGAACTTGGTTCATCCTACCATTCTGATTTTTTTTTATATATTTTTGCCTCAGTGATATAGTCTAATTGGATCTTTTTGGTTGTGCAAGGTTGTTCTATGATCATATTATTTTTAAGAGTTTTAATTGATTGTTCAAAAAAAGCTTGAGGAACATTAAAATTTCTATCTTGGTATGTCCCTTAAGATCACTCTTGGGCTGATTGGGCAACTCTCTTTCTTTGAATGTAAGTGCTTGCTTCTCTAGTTCTTTATAGTGTTGCATACAGGAGTTAAAGGTTTGTTATAAGATCTGATTATTGAGTTCTAACTCATTTAATGCTTGTTGAATCCTCTCTTTAGAAGTTGATTCATTATTATTTGAAGAAAATTGATAATATGGGTAGGGCATATTATAAGGTGCATCCATGAAAGTGGGTCCTTATAGTACCGGGGTAATCACTAGTTGTGAATACCATAAAAAATTTGGTTGAGCCCTCCAACCAAGATTATAAGTGTCAAAGCATGAATTATTTCTTAGTTTGTAGGCAATTTAGGTTTGATCTTGATAAACTTGCTCATACATATACTCAGAAAATCGATATGGACATTCACTTGCATAATGGATGGAGCTCGAATAAATTGCATAAAATTATTGTGCAGGAGGAAAAGATGAATATGAAAGATTTTTATTGACTTCTAGACGATCTAATCTATAGGATAACTCAGCATAAAAATTCATCTTTGATTGTTATTTATTTTATTTTAAATAATAAAAAAAAAGATAAGGAGAGATAATTCTAAAGATGACGTTGGGGATAAATCTCACTTCCATCGAAGTCCAACCTGGTGCTTAGCCTAATGCAGCTGGTAATCACGAAAGAGCTTCGATCGAGAATTCTCTTCTCAGTGATCGAACCCCATCCGATCTCACTCAGTGGTCGAACTCCTCCGGCTGGACTCCAAATCCAATCAAACTTCTCAGCGATCGAGCTCCAGCCGAACTTTTTCAGCGGTCGAACTTCTTCCAAATTCCTCCTACAGTCGGGCATCTACGAGAGCCGAACTCCTTTCGAATTTCTCCTACAGTCGGACTTCTATGAAAGCCAAACTTCTTTCGAACTCCTTCAGCAGTCGAACTTCTATGAGAGCCAAACTCCTTCCGGACTCCTCCAGCAGTCGAGCTTCTATAGGAGCCAAACTTCTTTTGGATTTTTCCTGCAGTCGGACTTCTATGGGAGCTAAACTCCTTCCGAACTCCTCCAGCACTCGAGATTCTATGGGAACAAAACTCCTTTCGGATTTCTCCTGCAGTCGGGCTTCTATGGAAGTCGAACTTCTTTCGGACTCCTCCAGCAGTCATGCTTCAACGGGAGCCAAACTCCTTCCAAACTCCTCCAACAGTCGGATTTCTATAGGAGCCAAACTCCTTTCAGACTCCTCCAGCAGTTGAGCTTCTACGAAAGCCGAACTCCTAAATTTTTCCTTCAGTCAGGCTTCTACGGGAGCCAAACTCCTTCCAAACTCCTCCAGCAATCAGGCTTCTATGGCAGCCAAACTCTTTCCGGACTCCTCCAGCAGTCGAACTTCTATGGGAGCCAAACTCCTTCAAGATTTCTCCTTCAGTCAGGCTTCTACGAAAGCCGAACTTCTTTCAGACTCCTCCAGTAGTCGGGCTTCTACAAAGAGCTGAACTCATTCCGAACTCCTCCAGCAGTTGGACTTCCATGGGAGCCGAACTTCTTTCGAATTCCTCCTTCAATCGAGCTTCTATGGAAGCTAATCTCCTTCCGAACTCCTCCAGTAGTTGGGCTTCTATGGGAGTCAAACTCCTTCCGAATTTCTCCTACAATTGAGCTTCTACGGGAGCCAAACTCCCGTAATTCCTCCAGCAGTTGGATTTCTTTAGAAACTGAACTCCTTTCGGACTCCTCCATTAGTCGGATTCCTATAGGAGCCGAACTTCTTCTAGATGTTTCTTTCAGACGAATTCCTACAAACGATCCCATTACTGAACAGTTACAATTATCATTTATCAGGATAATTATGATTGTCATTTATTAGCATGATTATGATTGGCATTTATCAAGATGATTACGATTGACATTTATCAGGATGGTTATGACGGTCATTTATCAGGACAGTTACAATAAGCTCTGTCTATAAAAAGAGATCTTTCAGATATATTTTCTCTGAGCTCTTTTTTCTTTTCTGAAACTCTACCGAATTTCTTTATAAGTACTCCATTTTTGTTGACCAAAAGAACTAACTTGACCATCGAAGGGTCTTACCGGAGCAACCACCATCAACTCCAGATGGGACTTTATTTTGCAAGTCACCGATGGCGACCTCATCTTCCTCGACTCCAGCTTGATCCAGCATCAACCAAATTTTGCATCAACAGAATTGGCGCTAGAGAAAGGATACCTCTACTTTTGAGGTTTCCTTGATCTTAAAGGAGTGCTCAGCAGTGATCTCTCTTCTTAGAGTTCTTTTCAGAACAAATATCTTTCAGAAAAGCTTCGATTCGATGATTAATGATCTCTACAGTCAGATCCCATCTAGATACATCCGCTCCATCTTCGGTAACTCTAGCTCCACCTGCAGTCATAGTGGATGTAGAGCAGTTCAACCTACTGGTCCAGCAAATTCATGGTCTCGCAGAGGCGATGCAGGCCATACATCAGTAGGCCTCAGTATCAATTCGATCGGAGCGAGCTTCTCCAGAGCTCCATGGTCCGATCTGAGAATGACCGACCTCGGCTATTCGACATCTGATCTTCGAAAAGGGGAAGCAAAAAATGGAGGGCCCTTGCTTGGACCACGACTCGATCCAGGAGGAAGCTTCACATCCGTTCCATTAGAAAATTCTAAAGATCAACGATCGTGAAGATCTCCTGGATCAAAGGCTCCTAGAAATGAGCCAATGGATCGAAGAGCTCCGTCATACTCCCTCCTCACACGGTAATGATATTCGCATTGATCCTTCTTTTTCTTAGAGGATCATGTAGGAACCAATTCTGTTGAACTTCAAGCTCTCGTAGTTCGAGAGTTACGATGAAACCACCAATCCGATCGATCATCTGAAGACCTTTCGGATAATGATGTTGCTCCACGATGCATCAGATGCTATTTTATGTCGGACTTTTCCATCCACCCTCAAGGGAGCTGCCAGAAATTGATACTCAGCACTTAAGATGAGTACCATCTTTTTTTTTATCAGATGAGCCATTAGTTCGTGGCTCGCTTTATCAGCAACCGACGTCCATGCTAAGGTTTGGATTCCTTAATGAACATCAAGCAAAAGGAGGGAGAATCCATCCAAGCTTATGTCATCCAGCTTAATGTCGCTGAATTGAAGGTCTGGAATCTAGACCAATCAATCGCAATGGCCGCACTCAAGGACGACCTCTACAAAAATGATTTGCCATTCTTTCTTGAGAAGAAGTATCCCAAAAACTTTGCTGATCTGCTAGCTCGGGCTGAAGGTTACGCCCGAGTTGAAGAGGCCTTCAAGGCCAAGAATGATGAAGCCTTTGGTAGGTGGTGAATTAACAAGTCGGGAAGGCCCGTCGAGGAAGAAAAGTCGAGTGAAGCTCAACCGCGCTTTCGAACTTTCTCTGAGTGCAAGCGAATTCGAACTCCTCCTCGGGCTCGAAGGTAGGGAAGCCCAGATAGAAGGACACGACGAGATTCTTCCCAACGAAGATTTCATAACTACACTCCTCTCAATGCTTCAAAAATCTAAGTATTAATGAAAATCAGGGAGCAACTACCGAGGTTGAAAAGGATGCGCTCTCATCCCAGCAAGCGCAATCCTAACAAGTTCTACTTTATCATCGTGATCACGATCACAATACTGAGAAGTGTATTCAACTCTAGGATGAGATCGAGGAGCTCATCAAGTGAGGCAAACTAGGCTGATACCTACGGCGATGGCCTAAAGGGCGGAAAGATCGATCGAGGGTATTGCCGCAGTCTAAGCCACCAAGGGGAGAGGATCAACAAGGAGATCAACCATCTCTCAGCATCATCAATGCAATCTCGGAGGGACTTCGACAAGGAGAGGCCACTGGATCCGACGGATCTATGAAGAGATGGAGAACTGAAGAATCCATAACCTTCACAGAGATAGATACTCTGGAGGTTTAGTTTCTGTATAATGATGCGATTGTAATCTCTTTAAATATTACCGACTATGATGTACGCCGTATTTTGGTAGATAATGGAAGCTCAGCCGATGTATTATTTTATGATGCTTTCTCAAAAATGTCCTTACTTAATAATCACTTGGGACCTATGAACTCTCCATTGATAGGCTTCACTGGTGATGCCGTACTAGTTGAAGATATAATAACTTTGGCTGTGACTACAGGACAATGTCCGAAGCTGGCAAAGGCACAGATCGATTTTTTAGTCGTAAGGACTCCATCCATCTATAATGCTATTCTCGGTCGATCTGATTTAAATATACTTTGGGCAGTGGTATCAACTTATTATTTGAAGATGAAGTTTTCGACAAGTTACGGAATCGAAGAGATGAGGAGAGATCAAGCTCTGGCAAGGCACTACTACTCAATCGCCTTGCATAAGAAAGAACAGTTCGACCTATATGGCCTAAAGCAAGCTCCTCAATCTTAGAATGCTAGAATTGATGACTACTTTATTAAGAGTGGATTTTTAAAATGCCCTTATGAACATGCTTTGTATATAAAGACTAACAACAAGGGAGAAATTCTACTTGTTTGTTTGTACGTGGATGATTTGATTTTCACAGGAAGTAGTCTCTTAATGATCAAAGAATTTAAAGCCTCCATGATAAAAGAGTTTGAGATGACTAACATTGGGCTTATGGCTTACTTCTTGGAATTGGAAGTGACACAAAAGAAAGAAAGCATTTTTATCTCACAAGCTCATAATGCTAAGAAGATTTTGGATAAGTTTGCTATGAAAAACCACCATCCAGTTGATACTCCAATAGAAGTTGGAATGAAGCTATCAAGAAGAGGAGAAGGAAAAGATATTAATCCAACATATTTTAAGAGCCTAGTTGGAAGTCTTCGCTATCTCAGATGCACGAGGCCAAATATTCTCTATGGAGTTGGACTTGTTAGTCGCTATATAGAGGAACCAAAGATGTCTTATTTGAAGGCCGCAAAGCATATTCTGCGCTATATCAAAGGTACTCTTAATCATGGATTATTTTATTCATCTAATAATCTTTTGGAGTTGGTTAGCTATTCAGATAGTGATTGGGCTAGAGATATTGATGATCGAAAAAGCACCATGGGATTTGTTTTCTTCTTTGGAGACACCGCATTATCATGGTCCTCAAAAAAGCAATAAATCGTCACTCTCTCAACTTGTGAAGCCAAATATATTGCTGTTACATCTTGTGTTTGTCATGCTTTATGGCTAAGGAATCTGTTGGTGCAGAATTTGGTTGACGCCGAATCGAACTGGAGTGGAAGAGGATGAGGTCGCCATCGGTGACCTACAAAATAAACTTCCATCCGGAGTCGGTGGTGGCGGCTCCGACAGGACCCTCCGACGATCAAGTTAGCTCTTCTGACCAACAGAAATGGAGTGCTTAGGAAAGAAAAGTGAGCTATTAAAGGAAGAGAGGAGAGCTTAGAGAAATATATCTGGAGGATCCCTATCATAGATGGAGCTTGAATGATGTTGACGACCATACCGTTTGATAGCGAACCGCTCGAGACCGCGTGAGATTCGATACAGAGAGAGAGGTATCGTCAGACTGGTAGTGGCGGTCATATCGTCCAACCGTCGGCTACATGGGGCTTGTTATGAAGAGAGCGGTGTCGTCAGATTGGTAGTGATGGCCATGTCATCTGGTGGAAGCATGCGTTCGGGATCCAACTATAAGAGTAATCTGGAATTAGATCGGCCCCTATAAAAATTCGATTCTAGGAGCAATCCGAAAGGAGGTCGGCCCTTGGAGGAATCTGAATGCAGGAGCGGTCTAAAAAGGATCCGGTCGGGGCTTGACTGCTGAGAAGTTTGGCCGACTGAAGGAGTTCGGCTAAGGCTCGTCCGCAGAAGCTCTTCTATGACTATCGGTTGCATTAGGCTGAGCATTAGACTGAAAAAGAACCTCGGAGGGAGTTTGGCTCCCGTAGGAGTCCGACTGAAGGAGATCTTCAGAGGAAGTTTGGCTCCCATAGGAGTCCGACTGGAGGAGAACCTCGGAGGGAGTTTGGCTAAGGCTCGATCATCGAAGAGTTCGATCAGGGCTCGATCACTGAGAAGTTCGATCGAAGCTCGATCGCTGAGGAGTTTGATTGACTGAAGGAGTTCGGCTAAGGCTCATCCACTGAAGCTCTTTCGTGACTATCGATTGCATTAGGCTGAGCATCAGACTGGACTTCAATAGATATGAGGTTTATCCCCAATAATAGTCCTTCCTCCACTTTCGAGTTTGAAACTCGAAGAAAGAGAGTAAAGAAAAGACGATTGTGGAAGTCCTCTTCAGGGCTCTGCATCAGTTCAGATTGAAGCTCGAGGGAGATCTCATCTCCAGCCAAAGTTGAAGTTAAAGTTGAGGCTCAGAGGGATCTCATCTCCAGCCGAGGTTGAAGAAGATCTTATCTTCTATGATCGAGGTCGAAGGTTGAGCTCCCCGAGGGAGATTTTATCTCCAGCAGCCGAGGTCGAAGGTACAGCTCAAGGTCTTATCTCCTGAGCAAGATCCTCGAGGGAGATATTATCTCCAACAGTCGAGGTTGGCTTGGTCGCTCAGAAGAAATCTTATCTCTAACCGAGGTTGAAGCTCACTCGGGAAGATCTTATCTCCTACAGTCGAGGTTGAAGCTCGGAGAAGATCTTATCTCCTACAACCGAGGTTGGTCCGGTCACTCAGGAGAGATCTTATCTCTAGCCGAGATTGACTCGGATGCTCGAAAGAGATCTTATCTCTGATCGAGGCTGAAGCTCGAAGAAGATTTATTTTCTACAGCTGAGGTTGTTCGATCGCTCGGGAGAGATTCTTCTAGCCGAAGAGTTTGGAGA